>OY292496.1:8625716-8897161 GCA_958496325.1 Nomophila noctuella | reverse complement strand
AACTGCTGTGGTCCTTGACAGTATTAAACCATCTGTTATTGATGACAGTCAAATAACAAGTGATGAAAGTAGTTCAGATTCCAATCTGAAAGAAGAATTAGACAATAAACTAATGTCAGAAGTTCAAACCTCAAGTGAAGAGAGCTCCTCGTCAAGTGACAATACTGACGGGAATAGTAATTCACCGAAAACAGTTGAAAGTAATGCCGATATTCAAGAAGACTCGAGTCAGTCAGATTCTAACATGGAAGAGACAAAAGATGAAGAAGTAAAACAGCCAAAGCCTGAAGAAGTTGTTCCTGAGGCAGAACCTGTTCAAGAAAATCCACAACCTTCAGAGATTCAGACTGACAACTATTCAATATCAGACGTCAAATCAGAGTTACCGCAACCACCAGCTGAACCAATTAAAACTGAGGAAACGCCAGTTGAAGATAAGAAAGAGACTGAAACTGAAAAGGAGCCTGAAGTGCAAAAAGAAAAGGAAGAAGTAAAAATGGACAGTAATGAGACTGAAAAAGAAGTACCAACTGAAACTGCCAGTTCGTAATATCAAAATTTACGTAAAAGTGAATAGCAGATAATTGATTTAATGTGTCAAGAACTATCTAAACTACATCTAACAGCCTAGAAGTGATTTTTATATTTTATTACTTGCTTTTATAGGATTTTAATTAACATTCATTTAATTATTAGGCTACAAAAACATGGATAAGATGAGAGGAGATGTGTTATTATTATAATTTACCAATGGATTTTCCCTTCTCGTCTCAAGTATGGGAAAATAAGTTGTTCCTTTTCAAATACATATTACTTCAAAAAGAAAATAGCAACATTGAAATAGACTGAATGGAGCTGCCTAACCAATTTGCATTTTTATGTTTTTGCCCATATCTATGCAGCCAGCATACTGTACAGCATAAAGTATTGCCACTCTGCGTTTTGACTTATCTCTGCTTTTGTGAAGACCAGGATTTAGTTTAATAATAAACTAGGTTAATTAATAAGAGACAAACCTACAAATTGGCTTAATCTGTTACTAAGTAAAACATTTTCAGATCTCAGAAAAGTTGTATTGTGCTCGATCAATGACATTTAGTGAAATGAATAGACAATTATTGTAATCAGTGCAGTTTTGTATTTAAATATAAAATAATAATTCATTCCTTGAATTGTGTCTTATTTTTGAATTGACCAATAACTGGGTGTATCAAGTAATAAAACATACATTTCTATAACAACAGTTTATTTACAGTGAAATATGTACACATTTAATAACAGTTTACTGTCATACTAACATAATAAAATACTAACTATGCCTATTCAGATTCTTAGGTACAAATACAAAACTTAACTATATTCAGTCCTATAATAAACTATAATACATCCTAAGAACCGCCACATGAACAAAACCTTCAAGTTCATGTGCTAAGTAAATAATACAGATAATTTTATTCCTAAATGTATTCCTATGTTTGCAATCATACAAAAAAAAATTCGTTAAAGTTCTCACATCATAAAATATTATGCCATAGATCACTTTGCTATAATACTTCAAGAATTTCCTACAAAGGATGGTTGCCTTGCATTTTAAAGGTCTGGAATACCAACGCAACGCCCTTAGTTATTGAAGATTATTTATTTCTTCTTTCCGAAAACTTTAAGTTCGTTTCTCATAATTTTACCGGCCGCATTTCTAGGAATGGCGTCCAAAAAGACGACACCGCCTTCGAGGTGCTTGTACTTGGTCAATTTCTTTGCGACTAGATCGTAAACTTGTTTCTCTGTCAGTGTGTGGTTAGGTTTTAAGACCACGAAGGCTTTAGGCAGTTCTCCCGCAAGAGGATCTGGCATTCCGACGACAGCCACATCGGCTACTTCTGGTTGCTCCATGATAACACTTTCCAATTCCGTTGGTGACACCTGAAAAATTAAGTTTAATCTAAGTTAATTTTCTTTCATAATATAAACAGATTTTAAGCCACCTTTGGCGCACTCCTACAGATTTTAAATGTAAATAATAAAAAAATCTTTAAATTCATTGGATTAAAAACCAATCGCCTAGCCCCAAACTAAGCTGGAAGCTTGTACTATGGATGCTAGGGAACGGATAGACATACTTAAATACGTTTATATACATCCATGACTCGAGTACAAATGTCGATGTTCATCACACAAACATTTTCCCCTTGCGGAATTCGAACCCGCGACCCTTCGTTTTGTAGCTAGGGTCTCTGATCACTAGACCAACGGGCCCGTCATGTAATGCTTGTGTTTCGCGAATCATTTTCTATATTTATGTAAACGCCGAATCTAGCTTCAACATACCTGGTTGCCTTTGACTTTGATGAGTTCCTTGGTTCTGTCGACAATGTAGAAATAGTGCTCTTCGTCATAGTAAGCAACGTCGCCGGTATGCAGCCAGCCATCTTTGTCTACCGTCTCCTTCGTGGCTGCTTCGTTGTTCCAGTAGCCTTTCATCACCTGGAACAAAACAGAAATCATATTATGATTTATTTCATATAGTTATTAATAACTTTTTTAGATTGAAATTAACCAGTGTAATGAGGTAATTGTGGACGCCCTCTGCCCCATCGAGGGGACTTAGGACCTTAAGTCAAGTCAAGTCAATGAGGTAATTAAATAAATAAATGCTAAGCAAGCATTCTGGTGGCGATGGCGCTAGAAAAAAGTAAAAATCTATATTTCAAATTCTAGACAGTCACAGTGTAGAATCTTAGGCAGAGAAATTATTCCTTTACCACCGCTAACTAGAGACTAAAATAAAAAAAACAGGTTGATAACTTGTAATGATCTTCGTGTGGACAAAAAGTTAGCTCTTTGTATATTACTATTTTTAAACTTAACCGATCTTAATATAGAAGGGGATACCAACACAGAAAATAGTTACTTTCCCTAGACGCGTGCTATGTTTAGCCGTAGTAACCCATTATGATAGCCAGTCAACTCACCGTGCCCCACTGATCTAGTTACGCGGTGCCAACGAGTGCAATCATTACATTTGAAATAGTTTGCACAAATTCGAATGCATTTGTTTACTCAATATTAATATTAAGTATTTTTTTTCCAAGGTTGTCTCTTCAATTGGCGTGACCAATTAAGTTAATTATTATTTTTGCAAGCCATTATAGTTATTTGCCTCAGTATTAATACTTTGGTATACCTCGCATAGTACCTATCTGACTTCAGCTAGAAAGATTGGAAGAGAACGAAAATAAGTTAAAAAACTAAGCTGCCACACATGCCCTTGGCATGCTTTGCATGCTTGGCATAAGCTGCCACATAGGAGCGGTACAATGAGTATTTCGTCTAACTAAGGGTGATTTTATTGTAACGCGTACGCCCGTGCGGTGGGCCGTGCGACGCGGGCCACGGGATGAAACCCTATAGGCAATCTCAATCTCTAGTGCCAAATACGCGGTTACAAGCCACGCTTACCAACCACGTACCTACGTGTTATATTTTTTTATTTTATAGGGAGGCAAACAATCATGATCGTCACGTTTTATGGTAAGCAGTGACGGATTAACCCTTAATCAAATTAAGCAATTGCCTAGGGCATCACGTCTGGGGGGGCACCAGAAGACGTACAAAAAAAGTCCACATCACGAATCACGGGTAAGTGCTGTGTTCATGTGTGATCACCATACCCCGCCTAAGCTCTGGCGTCCTTACTAGTTACGAAGTGCTACTTCACTGTGCGTTCAAGTTGCTGGTAACACTAACCTGAGGCCCGCGAATCCACAGCTCGCCAGACTTGTGGGGCCCGAGCATTTCCCCAGTCGTGAGCGAAACCACCCGCGCCTGCGTGCTGCAGATCAGCTGGCCCACTGAGCCCACTTTGCTGTTCGGGTACTCGTAGGGAGTCATCAGGGAAACTGGTGAACTCTCAGTCATTCCGTACCCTGAAACAAAGTGAATACGGGCGTTTTTCAAAAAACAATAAAAAAAATATTTCAGTAATGGTTCATTTTTGCATATGAATGTCCATACACAAAATTGTTGCAAATGACCTGCTCTATAACCCCTTACAGGATTGTTCACTAATTCCAAGTCACCCTGTATAACAGTTACGCAAAGAGGAACGAAACTTTTTAAAAGGTGATATTATTTCTTTTGGGAATATTTTGTTAAATAAGATAGATAAAACTGCAAATATCTCGAAAACTATGCGTCGTACGCAAAATCTGATGACATTTTTGATCACCTATTAGATATTTTAGATCTTTCCGATGACCTCACCCAAAAAGGTCAAGGACGATTTTTTTTTTATCTGTTTGGATGTTGTTGTTGATGCCGATTACTTACTGCACCTGTGTCGTCTATTCCGTAACAAATATATATTTAAATCTATACTTACTTATAGTAAATCTGTTAAGGTCAATTCATTCTGTACATGAAATATATTTTGAAAATAACTATTAGGGGGTTATTAGTGATCGATTCTGAAGCTATCTGTAGTAACACTGTGTGCGGAAACCGAAACCCGCGCGGAAGTCGCTGGCGGCCGCTAGTGTAGTTATAAAACATGGGCTATTTTGGCACCCAACATGGTGCTCTGAGTTTCACATTTGTTTTCATGAATTTGTCGATAACAAATCTATAGCAATTACGATTACCTAATCGGTCCCACTCTTCCTGTTAAAGAGTGACGGTCAAAATATGAGTAAAACAAAAAATGTTGATATTAGAACGTATTGCATCAAGGGCGTATTGTTTCCAAGCGACCGCCCCTGACTCCGTCCCCGTGGATTTCGGTTATACTAATAGCCTTAATAAAGCCTTCCTCGTCACATGGACTATCCAACACTAAAATAATTTCTCAATTCCATCCAGTAGCGCGCTAATCTCAGATTAGGGCGCTCAAACAAACAAACTCTTCAGCTTTATTATATTAGTGTAGATAGTTTAGATTACCTTGGAGTAACGTGATCTGATCCTTCGTCTTCTCACACTTGAGCAAGAATTTCTCCAGCATACTGTCTGTGGTGGGCGCAGCGCCTACCATCACAGTCTCCACTGACATGAGATGTTCCTTCTTCACCATCGGATGGGTGGCCAGGAACGCCAGCAGTGACGGAACCACGAACACCGTGGTCGGCTTGTACTCCACCAGGCACTTGATGTAGTCGTCAGGAGTGAACCTTTAAATTAAAATCGGTGCTGATAAATAAAATTAATTTAAAACAAGATTTTTACGTAAAAGGTAACCTGCTTACTACGTAGTATCTATAGAGTGAACATCAAGAACGAAATCTATGCGTCATCTTGGATGGAAGGGGGCGGATAAATTAGTGATTTTTGTTTTTATAGACTTTTGTGATTTTGTGATTGTTTGACTAGCCGTTTGGTGTAATGGTCGAGAAGTCGGCTACTACACCACGGGTTCGATCCCCGCACGGTACACACATTTGTGTGCATGAACTGAACATGTCTGTTTGTATCAATCTGGGTGTTTCTATGTATAATATGTAAGTATTTACAAAAAAAAGTATATTTAAATAATGTTTATCCGTTGTCTGGCACCCATAGCACAAGCTAATGCTTAGCTTGGGGCTAGATGGCGCTGTGTGAATAATGTCCCTGATATATTTATTTATTTAATTTAAATGCAGAGACGTTGGGTTCAAACTCGTAAGTACCTACGTTAGAGTGTTTGGGAACTTTTGGAGTGCTTATCTGATAAAAGGTTTACCTATGACCAAACTTTGATCAGAGAGAATTAACAACCCGGATTTTGAACAGGTCACTTTTATTTATTTATACTATTATTTTAATGTTTTTATATTTCCTAAATAATACTTACTTCGGCATGGAAATAAGATGGTAGCCGAGAGTCAAGTTGTAATTGAGAATTGCATTGAATCCATAAATATGGAAAAACGGGGGCACCGTAAGGACGACGTCGCTTCTACCTGTAATTGAAAACAAAATTATTTATTGACGTGGTCTACATAATTCTGATAAATTTACATTAGTAGGAAGTACTTTTGGTTCTAAATCGTTAAGAACAGTGAAATAAAACTGTCGTGTCTGGTATTTCATTATCATTTCTTACTAGCGGCCGCCAGGAACTCCGTCCGCGTGGGTTTCGGTTTCCGCACACAGTGTTACTATAGATAGCTGGAGAGCTGGCAAGCATTTTTGGGTAGGTGCTTGAGGCAAGCTGAAAACTTGTCCTGTACCTCTCCTATTATATCCCAACACGAAACTGCAGACCTGGCTGGTGAGTAGCGGGGCTAAATCAACCCCCAAATTTTTTAAAGTATATTTTTTTTTAATCCAAAAATATAATTGAGGCAATTTGCAATTTTTATATGTTGTAGTTTAATATTTACAGAGTATAAAAAAAATAAGCCAGACGATTCAGCCGGGGCTTTAACATTGCCAGGCCCGTCCAAAAATATTTTGCAAATGAATATAAAAAATGTGTTTGAGGCAACTTGAAATTTTAATAGAGTATTATTTATAACTAAAAAATAAGACTCTCAAAAAGACAGATCATTTCGGTGGGACTTTCTACCTGCCAGGCGATCTAACAAAAGACAATGCCGATTTTGTTAGGGAAGGTGGCGTCTTTTTTTTTCGAGCGTCCACCAACCAAACTTGGTAATCTATATTCTTGAGGGCATTACAAACGATTTTTGCTATGGCAGTAAAGCTGTAAACTCAGTCCGAACTGAGTTAATCAGGTTTGATCTTTTTTTGGCTTCATACATTTTTCTATGGGAAATTGTTTTTTTTGTTTCTTGCGTCCATCGACGAAACGTGAAAATATATATTCTTGAGGTCATCACAAACAATATTTGCTATGGCAGTGACGCTGTAAACTCAGTCCGAACTGAGTGAGACTGGCCAGAACTATTTAAATGTACATTACAAGTCGTAATCGCAATAATTTTCAACTGTTGGAAAAAAAGTAGGAATTTCCCATACAAAAACGCAAGAGCGAACGCCTAGAGTGAAAACGATCTAGGCTGTCTCACTCCGTTCGGACTGAGTTTACAGCTATACTGCCATAGCAAATATCGTTTGTGATGACCTCAAGAATATATATTTTCATATTTCGTCGATGGACGCGAGAAAAAAAAAGTTGCAATTTCCCATACAAAAAAACAGGAGCGAACGCCTAGAGTGAAAACGTTCTAGGCTGTCTCACTCAGTTCGGACTGAGTTTACAGCTTTACTGCCATAGCAAATATTGTTTGTGATGACCTCAAAAATATATATTTTCACGTTTCGTCGATGGACGCAAGAAACAAAAAAATTCAATTTCCCATAGAAAAATGTATGAAGCGAAAAAAGTTCAAACCTGATTTACTCGGTTCGGACTGAGATTACAGCTATACTGCCATAGCAAAAATCGTTTGTAATGCTCTCAAAAATATAGATTACCAAGTTTGGTTGGTGGACGCTCGAAAAAAAAAGACGCCACCTTCCCTAACAAAATCGGCATTGTCTTTTGTTAGATCGCCTGGCAGGTAGAAAGTCCCACCGGAATGATCTGTCTTTTTGAGAGTCTTATTTTTTAGTTATAAATAATACTATATTTAAATTTCAAGTTGCCTCAAACACATTTTTTATATTCATTTGCAAAATATTTTTGGACGGGCCTGGCAATGTTAAAGCCCCGGCTGAATCGTCTGGCTTATTTTTTTTTATACTCTGTAAATATTAAACTACAACATATAAAAATTGCAAATTGCCTCAAGTATATTTTTGGATTAAAAAAAAATATACTTTTAAAAATTTGGGGTTTGATTTAGCCCCGCTACTCACCAGCCAGGTCTGCAGTTTCGTGTTGGGATATAATAGGAGAGGTACAGGACAAGTTTTCAGCTTGCCTCAAGCACCTACCCAAAAATGCTTGCCAGCTCTCGGGCTAAGATAGCTTAAAGCCTTCCTTGACGAACGGTAAGTGGACTATCCAACTCAAAAGATTTTGTCAATTCGAACCTGATAGGCTAGCCACTTTGACGAAATCGCCATCCGCTTTCGTAGCGACTTATATCTCCATCCCGCTCACATAAATATGCAGTTCGTGTACGGGGTGGCAATACATTTATAAGTCGCGACGAAAGCGTATGGCGAATTCGTCAAAGTGGCATCTTGTCTTGGCTAGCCTGCCAGTAGTCCCTGAGTTAAGCGCGTTCAAACCTATCTGGATCGGTTACACGGGTTATTGTGAGTAAACCGTAAAAGATAGATATATGCTGTCAAGCAATATTTTTTAAGCTATTTTATTTAGAATATTTCCGTCTTACACGATTTCTATGTAACTTTAACCATTAAGGCTGCACACGCGACAGAAGCTTTAAAAATGGAGGAATTTCTCCCGTTTTCCCAACATTTTCCTTCACTACTCTGCTCCTATTGATTGTAGCGTGATGAAAAGTATCCTATAATATGCCCAGGAGTATAAAGAATAATTATAAAAAAGTTTCGTCAAAATCCGTCGAGTAGTTTTTGTTTCTATAAGGAACATACAGACAGACAGACAGACAAAATTTTTACTGATTGCATTTTTGGCATCAGTATCGATCGCTAATCACCCCCTGATAGTTATTTTGAAAATATATTTCATGTACAGAATTGACCTCTCTACAGATTTATTATAAGTATAGATAGAAGATAGATAGATTACGTTAAAAGTACCTTGATATTCCTAACTTTTTTGCTACTTATCTAACAATCTAGGCACTAGAGACAGTGTGTAAACAAATTAAGTGGCTATTGATACCAACCCAGATTTTTCAAAATTTCCTCTTTATGATAATGCATATAACATAAAATTTCTTGATGACTTGTAACAACCGTCAATCTGTCCGTGTTCTACGAGAAGAAATCAGGGTGTCTGACTGTGACGATTTAATTAAAATAATCTTACACCAGAGACGCAAGAAGGTACCTAACTTATGTTAAGGAAATCGTCCGTAAATATTATAATTAAATATTTATAATTAAACTAGCGACTGCCCGCGACTCCGTTCGCGTGAATTTCGATTTCCAATAGCCTAAAGCCTTCCTCGTCAAATGGACTATTCACAAAAGGAATTTTTCAAATCGGTCCAGTAGTTCCTGAGATTAGCGCGTTCAAACAAACAAACAAACACACATACAAACAAACAAACCCTTCAGCTTTATATATTAGTATAGATTACCTTTTTCCCCTTGGTACTTCATGATCTTGGGGCAGTGCACCTGCGCTAGGTTGTTGACGAGGTTCTTGTGGGTCAACATGACACCTTTAGGCATCCCGGTGGTCCCACTAGAGTAGGGGATGAGGCAGACGTCATCGCAGTTGATGTCGGGGATATCCGCGCTGTGGTCCGTCATCAGAAGCGACTTGAGACCAAAGATTCCTGTCAACAGATTACATTTACATGAGAATTTTTCAGTTGATAATCCGCTGTGTATTGCTATCTTAGTAAAATAATAGATAATAATAAAAATAAATAAATATTTCACAACATCACATACATTGATCTGACCCCGTGTTAAGTAGCTTAAGCACTTGTGTTACAGACATCAGAATCAACAGTGGTATTACAAATATACTTAAATAGATACATATAACACCCAGACCAGGACAAACAGACATGTTCATGCACACAAATGTGTGTCCTGTGCGGGGATCGAACCCGCGACCTCTTGCGTAATAGGCAACATCTTGACCATTACACCAAGCGGGTCGTCAAAAAAGTAAAACTGACCTACTATCCAATATTTTTTCCATGGGTGTCTTAAGACGACTTAGACGCTAAGGGAAATAATCCTTAGTCGGTTCCCAATTTGTCTTCGGAATGCCGGGGGATGGGCACAAGCTGTGTTTTGTAAGTGCCTAGTTATGGAACTAAGCTAAGTCTATAGTATATGGATACTGCGGTCACAAATCTGCCAGTGTGGTGACTGTGGGCATTATCCCCCATCTGTGAAAGGCCTACGTCCAAAAGTAGACTGCTAGAGGCTCAGGACGATAACAAACTGCCGCTACCAATTTCTTACCCACTTCTGAACACTCTTTGAAAAGATCACTATTTCAATTCTTATACTACTATTCCAATATTTCAATTACTAGTTACTTTTTTATATATTCGCATGCTTTAAGTAATTCTTAGGCGAAGTAGGCTAGAGAACTAACATGAACATAATACCACACATTGCAACCCTGCTTAAAGCGAATAAATGATTCTGAAACCTTTGGCCTTGTCGTCTTCACCGCCGATCCATATAGTGCCTTTGTAGTCTTTGAGGGCTTTGCTGACCTCCGCAGCTGCTGGCATGAACATCTCGATGGTTCCTATCGCCTTCACGTTGCAGTCGGCAAATTGACGTTTCATTTCATCTGTGAAGAAATAATTAAGTTAATAAATAATGCGACCGAAGACGCAAATACGTTGTATCCACTTGGCATTATTGTTATTGTTGCAGGGAAATTGTCGCCACTTCTAAAATGCAAAGGCCGGCCGAGATTGGTTTACGTACGACATAAAGCGTCATCACTCAACCATCAAGTGAAACGCATGTTTACCTACATATCTCAAATATATTTCATAGCATTAAAACCAATCCCTAGGCGAGCATATTTATTATAAGTTGTGTAACTGCCATTTGTTTTATTATCTAAAATAAAAAGAGAATAATAGCTTCAATTCGTATTCGATGTTGTTTCTATTATGTTACGCGTGTACAAAATATCAAATTTCGATGTCCCTGACCTACAACACACACGTGGGAATTCCTAAGTCTCATATCAAATATTTGACTAATCATTTTTTAACAAGTCAATTCAACTGGATTCATGTTAACGCGACGAGTAAGAAGCGATGCCAAAATTCAATATTTAGGAAAAGAAGTTAGCAAGAAGACAGTATTTCCTATTTCACTTGAAGTAAAATATCCCTTCCTCTGTTCGGTGGTGTTTGTAGATAAAATATATGCGTGTTGAATTATTCTAGAGGCATGCAATTGCAAAACTAAATTCTATATGCTTGTAAAATAATGGATATAAAAGTTTCACAAGAATGTGTTACTAAGTAAAAACACGGTCTGTAGGTATGTATCAGATCGTTTATTTAACTTTTTATCTACTAACTATGCATGTATGTACGTAGCTACTTCTTGGTATATAATCAATTAGTTACCATCGCATTCTCAGCTATGCACTAACAACATATGGGCATATTACATAATTACGAAACATCACCATACATCGGCCTTAGTACAAACAACAATGGACTTTGAGACCTAGTCAAGGGCACTAGAATCGCAATAAATCAGATCAAAACCATAGCGATACTTCGGTAGGTATATCAGGATACTAGCGACTAGCTCCGGCTTCGCATAATATGATGCATGTATAATTTTAACTAACACAGATTCGTTCCTCTTCAATCACACTATCTGACGGAAACCACTTTGTTTTATCAGAAGAAAGTGACTTTGTTTTGTATACTACTAACTAGCTTTCCACCCGCGGCTTCGCTCGCGTAGTATTCGGCCATTAAGCATACCTATCATTTTTTCCGGGATAATAAATTACCTTATGTTTTTTATTCCGGACTTCTAACTTTAGGTACATCTGCAAAATTTAAAAGCAATTGTTCTTCCCATTCTTGTTCACTTTCCGATTTACCAATAATATTAGTAAGAATAAAGTGACTGTAAACAATCACAACTGCAACTATGAAACCGCTTCAAACCGATGCTAAATAATTTGCAATCAGCTGATCATCAACTCAATGGGTCAGTAATAGTCAGTAGTAATTATAAACTACGACTGACATCTCGTGGACATGGTATAATTTCCAATCAGATCTATTTAGCCTTGAAATGCAGACTGCAACGATAATACCTTAGTACAAGTTCACGTGTCGCCAGATAATAGAAGGAACTAGTATTATCTACAATAGTTTATCATTACTCATTGATGATTCTGAATCCGTGAATACACAATTTGCATCGCACACATGATAGCAACAGGTGCATTTACTCAGCTTCCATTAGACATAATATTAGACTTATCTATTTGCTTGCAGTTGCTTTTTAGTTGCAGAGCAAAAATATACGTGGAGAGACACACACGGCGGATAAAACGCGACTGAAGTTTCGCGGCAATGTACATATGTATTTCCTATACAAAATTACGCGACATTATTTCGGCATGGTGTTTTATCTTCCATTTAAAATACATTGCAGGCATAGTCATAGTCACACCGGAATTCGGTCACGTTTTTTCCACCTAGTGTGTTTTTATACTATGTAACTACAAATTCACTGTGCTTGTGCGATTAATTCCGATAGCTACCTACGAGTAGATAGGTGTACTATTGTAAGTTAAATAAATGTGAGTAACCAGATCGCAGAATAAGTTCCTTGTTATTAAAAATATTTAGTGTAGGTACCTAGGTATACCAATTCCGCCTAAAAAGAAGTTTACCGACCGGGACATAGTTATGATGGCAAAGATAACTACTACCTACAAGAAATGATGGTGTTGAATACTAAGATATTTACTAAAACTGCAATATGCAGGGACGATTAGATACAATGACTTGCTGAGTTGGTAGCTAAAGTGACTTATTATTCCATTTAAAAACAATGAGATGTATTTTTCGACTTTATAATTTGTTCTCGGGACAGTAGTATAACCTACCTAATCTTGATAATATTTTGTCATCGTATACAAATAGTTGAGGGACCAACAGTGTACATTATTCCTGATAGACTTCCTATTCGATAACCCAAACGGGTCATTATTCGTATTAGAGATAATGTAATCTGGATATTATCAGATATGACGAAAAACCGACCCAGTCAAAACAAAGTCCAGACAATTGAATTTATCTAGTGTCTGTTTGGCAATTACGAGTAATTAGACACCCTGTTGTCATATTTCTGCCGACAGAAAACGTATTCCTTCTGTCGTCCTTGATAACATTAGTGAAAATCACTGCAAATACATTAGGTAGATATGTCCATTGCCCAATGAATTAATTACTGTTTTTATGCGTTGGAAAATGTCTTTACTCGTAAGGGGTACGACCTAGGTTCCTAGGACGAACAAGGTTTTTTGGAACTCCCTGAAGTAATGTAGGGGTCCTGTTGCGTTTTGTGGATAGTCTGTATCTGGTAATGGTATTCACGCCCATTCTCGTAAAAGCAACTGGATAAATGAGTCATAACTTTATATATTAAGTGGGTTCAGTTCATCTGATAGACAGAAGAATCTTCAGCCTCTTCAGTAAGGGATATTTTTTATTAAAAACATCACAAAATGTACTGTACTGCTACGACGTCTCATATCTTCAAACTTTTGATAGATTTTATTAAAGAATTGATTTATTCACTATCAAAGTCATTCTGTACCTTGATAGTATACTATGTACTTTCGGAACCACTCGTTTTACCTTCTATACTAGATTATTGCGATATTTGTTCCCTTTTCCGTTCCTACCGGTCCACCATTCATGGCGCAATAGAAATAAATACCTATCTACAGCACAGGCTTGAGATATATTTTATTTGAAGATATTTTCGTCAATGACCTGATATGAGCCTAATTTTGTCACTGAAGGTGGGTACGTATATGGTTCTTCATTTTATTGCAGACATTAATTCAGATAAATATTTTTAGTGACCTACGAAACGGTAAGATAAAATAAACTTGACTTATAGTTTGAAAGAACTGATTTAAAATAGCGCAGTCATTGAAGCGAAAAATATGGTCCAACCTCCGAATTTTTTTACTGTGAACCGATTTGCATGAAATTTTGGAATTAGTTTCATTGTACCCTTAAATTCAAAAGTGAAAATGATTTGAACGCCGCAACTACCCCTGGAGTGGTTGCCACCCCATCTCGGGGGTGAGTATTTTTTTTTTAAGATAACCTCGGATATCGATTGGATTACTAATTTTAAGCAAAAAATCATCTATTAAGTTTTTCGATAAATCTAATACTTTTCAAGTAATTGGCAATTGAAAATTCGCAATTTTGTCACGTTTTTCATCGGTTTTTTTGTAAATATCTCCAAAAATATAAGTTTTATCGAAAATTTTATAAGGAACAAAATTGTAGCAGGTAAAAATTTAAATAATTTTGTTTATCCTAAAGTTTTCTAAGTGCAATATTAAGTTAGATATTAAAGATCAAAGCCGTTTTTTATTATTTATCGATGTGGTCAATGTCATCTAGCGGCGAGCAGATGCATTTTATGCATTCTTATAATTAAGAGTTTTGTATTGCTTGAAATAAGCTTTCAAATGAGTACAATTAAAAGTCTTTTGCACGTAAAATAAGTAAGCTGTATTACAAATAAGAGGATCATCGAATACTTTTTCTTGTAAATCAATGGGTTTCACAAGTGCCATTTCCAAGCTATTCATGCTATCAAAATTTCTAAAACAGCATTAAAAAGGTAATTAGAAGAACTACAACATCCTTTATTGCAATATATAATTAAAAACGTTTTTCGAAAACGGTGAAGGGTTAAAGGGCTTAAGAGAGGCTGTGATTGCCGCTGCCACGCGCTCTTTAAACAATCATATCTCCGTCAGTTTTTGTTTAACAGAAATAACAAAATTACTAAATTTTTTGTCAGAAAAATACCTAAATTTTTTACCCCTGCACTTTTATACGCATCTATCGTAATTTTTGAGATATTATGAAAAGAAGGTGGGATTTTTTAAAATATGAGATTTTATATTTTTATTTTAATCCTGTCTATTTTGAAAAATATGTGTCCTAAAGCAGCCAAACTGATACAATTTATCAAACACTTCATAATAAAGTTAATTCTTGGCGGAATACGAATAATTTAAATTCTGGTGGAAATGGCACTTATGAAACCCATTGTTTTAAAAGAAAAAATATTGTATGCTCCTCTTATTTTTAATACAGCTTACTTATTTAACGTGCAAAAAACTTTTAATTGTACTCATTTGAAAGCTTATTTCAAGCACTACAAAACTCTTAATTATAAGAATGCATAAAATGCATCTGCTCGCCGCTAGATGACATTGACCACATCGATTAAAATGCAGACAAAATAAAAAACGGCTTTGATCTTTAATATCTAACTTAATATTGCACTTAGAATACGTTATAATAAACAAAATTGTTTAGTTTTTTACCTGCCACAATTTTGTTCCTTATAACATTATCGATAAAAGTTATATTTTTGGAGATATTTGCAAAAAACCGATGAAAAACGTGACAAAATTGCGAATATTCAATTGCCAATAACTTGAAAAGTATTAGATTTATCGAAAAACTTTATAGATGATTTTTTGCTTAAAATTAGTCTTCCTATCGATATCCGAGGTTATCTTAAAAAAAGAATACTCACCCCCGAGATGGGGTGGCAACCACTCCAGGGGTAGTTGCGGCGTTCAAATCATTTTCACTTTTGAATTGAAGGGTGCAATGAAACTAATTCCAAAATTTCATGCAAATCGGTTCACAGTAAAAAAATTCGGACCCAAAATGCTTCATTGCCTGCACTAAAATACGCGTACTAAAATTTGCTGTTGCCATGAACTTTGATACGAGTAGAAACAATATGAAAACATAAGAAACATCCGAACTAATATTATAAATGCGAAAGTAACTGTGTCTGTCTGTCTGTCTGTCTGTCTGTCTGTCTGTCTGTCTGTCTGTCTGTTACGCTTTCCCGCTTAAACCTCGCAACCGATTTTGATGAAATTTGGTACAGACAATCTTTAGACCCTGAGACAGAACATAGGCTACTTTTTATTTCGAAAAAAAGAAATCCACGCGGACGCGGAGTCGCGGGCGGCCGCTAGTAACTTAATAAAAACGATACCTAGTTGAACGCAAGAAGTTGACATTGTGTTTTTTTTGTATGCTTAACACTAATATTAATTCGTATGTTTATTTTTTAAGCTTTTACATGCTATGTATTATTTATCTATACTTATCTATAAAATTTAAATTAACATAAAACAAGTTGACAAGTAGGTAAGTTACTTTGTATGTATTTTTTTATATGTTCGTTCATGTTTCAAGAATAATGGCAATTGTTTCTGGCACTAAAGTCAAGAAGGGTTAAAACAGTGACTTATCCTTCTAAAATAGCGAATAGCTTATTTTTTCCTTACCACATCCAATAAAAGGGAATCCGGTCATAAAGTCGTTACAAACACTTACCACCGAGGGCCGCGAAAAAAGGAACCGTTAACCCATAGTAAAATGTATGAACTTGAGTAATTTAGAGCTCGGTGTCCAGACCAAATAGTCCAGTAATTTTAGCAATTTTTATCCACGATCTGCGGAATAATTCCTAGTGAGCTGAATTTTTGTATACGCCTTTATTATGATATTGTAATGATGATGTGAAAAATCGACATTGATATCTTGCCGGCTAAAAAAGTTATAGGGGTCCAAACGTCAAGAAAATCAGTTTTTCGCAAATATCTCGCGATCTATTGCTCAGAGGTCAATAATGGTTTCATAAAAGTTATTCGTCGTAAAATTGTCTACAAAAAAGGTCTCTTGCAATTTTCTGTAGAATTAACCGTTTTTGAAATAGAGACTAGAATGCACTCACATATGGTATTGTATACCGTACGCCGCATACCAAGGCATATACCCTATTGTTTTGTTTTTTTCCCTTTTTAACCGACTTCAAAAAAGGAGGAGGTTCTCAATTCGTCTGTATGTATAATATTTTTTTTTTTTTTTTTATGTATGTTCATCGATAATTTCGTCAATTATGGACGGATTTCAAAATTTTTTTTTTTGTTGGATAGAGTTCAGTTCTGAGGTGGTCCCATTTTCACCAGTCCAGGATCTGATCATGGAATCCAGGAGAAATCGAGGGCAACCACCGAAAATTTTATGCTCGTATGGTGTTTTTGTTACGTAATCATGTTTTACTCAGGTATATGCTTCAGGGTGTCAACATTTGATGCTGCTGTCCTGATGATGATGCTACAGTACTCCTTAGCGCTTAGGAGTTGGAAGGCAGAACTGCAATTGGTCGATGGAAACTATTTAGTAGTATGTAGGGCTTAAATGTTGCTTGTGAGGTATGCTTGAATCAACATCTGATGCTACTGTGCTGATGATGAAGCTACAGTACTCCTTAACGGTTAGGAGTTGGAAGGCAGAACTGCAATTGGTCGATCGAATGTATGTGGGGCTAACGTGATACTTGTGTATATTACATCCAGACCCACGGCGAGAAATCTCGCCGAGAAGTCTCGCTGGGCCTTCTCGCGAGAACAAGTAATTTATCCACACTCTCATTTACTTTTAACAACAACTAAGTTCCTATAAATAATTAAGTTCACGACGCTTTAACACAACTAAAAATCATGAAATAAACTGACTTTTAAAAAAAAAATTAAACCGACTTCAAAAAAATGGTGAACACAAAAATAAACTAAAAATTAAAAAATAATTCCTAATATCTATTACCTAATACTATAATTTTCCTAAACTATGTCAAAGTAATCTTAAACAAACTTACTGAAGTCGGTGCCTGCCCAAAAAAGCAGAAGAGAAAAAGCACCGACTTCAGTTAGTTTGTTTAAGATTACTTTGACATAGTTTAGGAAAATTATAGTATTAGGTAATAGATATTAGGAATTATTTTTTAATTTTTAGTTTATTTTTGTGTTCACCATTTTTTTGAAGTCGGTTTAATTTTTTTTTTATTTGTTTGTGTGTTTCTTGTTAGTATGATGTTCTACATATAGGAATATAAAGGACTTGTAATACTAGTACAGTAAGGAAAGTAGGAATATCAGCTATAAAAAACTAAGTGGCAATTTTTTTTGTCACTTTATAACTCCAGAACGGGCTCACCGATCCAAACCAAATTTTCAGGGTTTGTACAGACTATTTAGTAGATGTTTTATGTGAAGTTTGAACAAAATCGGTCGTTCTTTTTATACGTAGCGAAGCACGTACTGGGCCGCTAGTAATGATATAGATATGCTATGTCCAGTGACGTTTGGACCCCTATAACTTTTTTAGCCGGCTCGATATCAATGTCGATTTTTCACATCTTCATCACAATATCACAATAAAGGCTTACACAAAAATTCAGCCCACTAGGATTTTTTCCGCAGATCGTGGATCAAAATTGCTAAAATTCACATTGCATATCTATATCATTACTAGCGGCCCGGTACGTGCTTCGCTACGTATAAAGTGAAGCGACCGATTTTGTTCAAACTTCACATAAAACATCTAATAAATAGTCTGTACAAACCCTGAAAATTTGGTTTGGATCGGTGAGCCCGTTCTTGAGTTATAAAGTGACGAAAAAAATTGCCAATTAGTTTTTTATAGTTGATATTCCTATTTACCTGACTGTACTAGTATTACAAGTCCTTTATATTTCTGTATGTAGATCATCATACTAACAAAAAACACACAAACGAAAAAGGGAAAAAAACAAACAATAGGGTTTATGCCTTGGTATGCGCCGTACGGTATACAATACCATATGTGAGTGCGTTCTAGTCTCTATTTCAAAAACGGTTAATTGTACAGAAAAATGCAAGAGACCTTTTTTGTAGACAATTTTACGACGAACAACTTTTATGAAACCATTATTGACCGTTGAGCAATAGATCGCGAGATATTTGCGAAAAACTGATTTTCGTGACGTTTGGACCCCTATAACTTTTTTAGCCGGCACGATATCAATGTCGATTTTTCACATCATCATTACAATATCATAATAAAGGTGTATACAAAAATTCAGCTCACTAGGAATTATTCCGCAGATAAAATCTAAAATTCCTGGACTAAAAAGCCAGCCAAGGTTTGTAGTTCCGGCCTAGGAATAGTTTTTTTTATTTTATAGGGAGGCAAACGAAGTAGAATGTCACCTGTTGGTAAGTGATCACCGCTGCCCATTGACATCAACAACCACACAAGGGTCGCATATGCATTACTTTCCTTTAATCTGGAGCATTCCGTAGTCGTAGGATCTATTATTAAAGAAACACAAGAGACCAACCTGCAGTATACAGTGGGTTAGCGAAGGTGACCACTAGGCCGGCCCGCATAGCGCCATGGATCAGCACCGCGAACTCTGGAATGTTCGGCAGGATCAGGCCGATGCGGTCGCCGGGAGACAGCCTCATGCCGCCCAGGAGACCGGCAGCGCACCTCTCTATCATCATCCGAAGCATTCCGTAGTCGTAGAATCTATTATAAAGAACACAAGAGACCAACCTGCGGTATACAGTGGGTTAGCGAAGGTCACCACTAGGCCGGCCCGCATTGCGCCATGGATCAGCACCGCGAACTCTGGAATGTTCGGCAGGATCAGGCCGATGCGGTCGCCGGGAGACAGCCTCATGCCGCCCAGGAGACCGGCCGCGCACCTCTCTTTCATCATCTAGAGTCTATTATGAAAGAAACACAAGAGACCCACCTGCAGTATACAGTGGGTTAGCGAAGGTAACCACCAGGCCCGCCCGCATCGCGCCATGGATCAGCACCGCGAACTCTGGAATGTTCGGCAGGATCAGGCCGATGCGGTCGCCGGGAGACAGCCTCATGCCGCCCAGGAGACCGGCCGCGCACCTCTATCATCATCCAGAGTCTATTATGAAAGAAACACAAGAGACCAACCTGCAGTATACAGTGGGTTAGCAAAGGTCACCACCAGGCCAGCCCGCATCGCGCCATGGATCAGCACCGCGAACTCTGGAATGTTCGGCAGGATCAGGCCGATGCGGTCGCCGGGAGACAGCCTCATGCCGCCCAGGAGACCGGCCGCACACCTCTCTATCATCATCCGAAGCATTCCGTAGTCGTAGGAACGCCCGGAGACGCCGCATGTCTGGATGGAATAGAATATAATAGAATAATCTTAATCTTAATACATGAAAATAAGTGGCAATTTTCGTTGTCACTTTATAACTCAAGAACGGGCTCACCTATCCAAACAAAATTTTCAGGGATTGTTCGTCAGACTATTTAGTAGATGGTTTATGTAAAGTTTGCACAAAATCGGTCGTGAGGTTCCACATTTACCACACGGAACGAAGCAAGTACCGGGCCGCTAGTTTGTTTAAAAGTTCGACATAGTTAGAGTTTTGATAACTTTTTTATGGAAAATAAACCCTGTCGTTATCCCTGGTCCTAAATTAGTTTCATAGCTTGACAGAACATAGGTGTAGGTATGTTATGTTCGATCCATGCAATTATTGATTCTGTAAGTTGAACTAATTAAAAGTAACTACCTAATATGGCTCAAAGCATTTTGTCTAACTGACAGTGTAACATTAATAAGAATGAATTTAACGAAGATCCTGTTTACTCAACTGAGTCTAATTTATCTGAGTATTTTATTTCATTTATTCGTGTCTAGAGTAGACAGACCTTCGCTACCTTTTATGCGCGGAAGTTGGACTTGGAGAATGCAGGTGCAGTGGTTTCGTCAGACTTTAAACTTTGCACGTGGGATCTTGCTCAGACATTTACTTGAGTCACTTCGTTGTCTACTTATTTACCTATTGCATTTCAGATTTATAAGAAGTAAGTATTTTGGTAAGAAACGATTAAATCCATATACATTTCTTGATTTTTTTCTGTTACTTAATTAATATCTAGCTAATACATTTTCATTTCGATCTACTTTCACCGCTATTGTAATTTTATTATTTTAGCATATACCCATTTAAAAATTATCCCATAATACCTACTCCTTACCAAACAACGAATGGAAACTGGAGCAAAATAATAACAAAACCTATCGAAAAAAATACAAAATAACGATGACCCCGCCTACCAAAATACAGCGGCGGCCATAGACACCGGGCATAGTCCACAATCACATAAAACCATTGGTCGAACCGGGAGAATATTTGGCAAGAGATTTTCTTGTGAATGACGTTCGGCGCCGTATTCATGTTTGTTTCTGCTTATCAACGATATAGGTGATATATCGAATGCAAGTTGTTGGCCGACTGTTACAACGTCCTTGATATGCTAGCATGAGCGTAGCCATACTGGGGCAGGCTAGAGCGCTTGCCCCACCCTGGGTCTGATCTGTAACTGTAAGGTAGGTACCTAATTAAAGTTATGTATCAGCCTATAAATGTCCCACTGCAGGGTAAAGGCTCCATCATTTGAAATCATGTATTTTTTACAAAAATGGGTTTTGGAATAATCTCCAAGCTTACTAAATGCAGAATGGCGATCACAAACCCGGGCTGTGTTTAGAAAAATCAACACAAATTTTGCTCCGGGAATGGAACCCAGGGCCTCGAGACCACGGCCAGGTACTTAATCCACTAGACCATCGAGGAGCCCAATTAAACAAATAATATTTTTTTCAACTTAACAAACAACACTGCGAGGATAGGTTGAATGCTGCCCCTCCCTGAGACCAAAGTTGGCTTCTTCCATGTATTGTCTGAGACAGAGGCAAACTTTGTAATGAAAGATCAGAGAAGAGAACAGTTAAATTAATAAAAAGCACCTTTCTATTAATAAATAAACCTAGTTACAACTATCTACTATTTAAATAAAAAGAACGAAAAAAATAATAAGCCTCCGAGTTCTTTTAAAAACGATGTACTTAGAAGAAAATAGGTTTTAAAAGAGTCTTAAGATTTCAACATTGTGGAAAGTTATTCAAACTTCTGATGGATTATGCGGTGTTGACATTATTTTGTTCCTTTTCTTTCTGAATCATATTATGTATGTTAAAATCTCACATCAATAGATACAATAAAGCTGGTCTCAATTTATTCGTTGACGTGAAACTAACGTTAACTTGTAATGTTATAGAGAGGACTACTGTTGTGAACGCTGCTTTAGGCACTCGAGACTTTTTATTCAAGTCTTGCCGCGCTTTTATCAAACACGTAAATATTAAAGGGTAACAAACTCGATTAGTACGAAGAATTTCTATCTAGGTCTGCAATTAATTAAACTTAACGTAGGTACAAGCGTGCTAATAGTACCTACCAATTAAAATGTACCTACATACAATATATCAAGATTGTTTCTAAATGTTAATATCTCAAGGAGCAATCGATTTTCTCTCGTTTCGTAGGAAATCTGTTTCCTATATTCAAAGCGTTCGCTGAGGTATTATCGAGCACGAATATTTTAACCAAACCTGTAAAAAAATCTGTTATATAGGAGCTGTCGTATACTTTAGGTATAAGAATTTTAAACGCAAGTCAGTATTAAGTATTTTAACATCCATGCCAGTTTTTTTTTACTTTCTAGCCTTTTTAAATATTTTACTTACCTAATTACGCTTCTCTGCATAAATGTGATTAACAATAAAATGCATACCTACCTACCTACTAAATAAAACTGCCCTAATCTATTATCGTACCTAGGTACTACATAATCAAATCACGGTTAAGTGTGTATTGTTAAACTAGACAATTTGTCGCTTTTTCCTTGTGTTATCAATGCGTCGTTCTACGAACAAGAGTTAATAATAATTACGAACAACCATTGTGAATGGAGAGATTAAAAAACCCATTACGTTTAAAAAGATTTTAGTCGTTAAGATGAAATAAGAAAGCTTTTTTTTTCGGAAATACTGATATGTACAAATTATTTGAGTTTATTTTAACTAGCCGGTCGCGGTTTTGATTCGCCTATAACATTAGCCAAAAACATAAGCCAATTTCAAAAGTAGATATGTATGTAGGTATATTATGCCAAATATAATGGCCCGGCTGTTCTGAAATTTCGCGCAACATTAGAGCTTTTTGTAAATACTTAACCGTTTGTCACAGCGAACCACATGTTCATTAATAAATGTCTTACAACAAGAATAAAAAGTAAACAAAATATTCCATGATAACGATGCCCGTATTTCAGATTCAGAATAGTGCCAATTGACATATTTCTCTTCGTATCTCAACCTCAACCTTCAGTCTCACGCGTGCTACTATTTATAATACCGTATCCAACGTCCGTATACTATACACAGTACAGCGATGGACCTTTGTACTCGGAACCATGATGTCTAATGCACTCAAATTGATAGAACACCGACTGCATCCACGCGCACTTGTTAACTTTGTCACTACAATCAATTAGGAACTGCATAGATAACAGAACACCACTACACACCATATATTAAAAAAAATACAAACGATAATATTGATAAACGAAATAGTAGGTATGTCTAATAACTAACTGCAATTAGATAATGCGTTCGATTAACATTAATCCGTCTGACCCATTAACTATTAATTATGTTCGCTTTGACGATTACACGTTAATCACAATAGTCGAAATAGTAAACATATTTAGACCCGATTATCCAATATTAGAATTATTGAGAAATCTAATTTGGTTGACTGAATCTATTTTGTCTACAGTTTATAGACAAGGACATTATTTTATCTATAGCCCTATGTAAATATTGCTCCAAGGTTCAGGTAGATCCAAATAATAACACGCGTCTTGACTATCTAAGATAAATATTCTCCTATTTCTCATGGAAAATCGTTATCGAATAGATACGAGTAGGTATATGCTATGAACTGCACTTTGCACCTATTCCATTGCACTCCATACGATCCCAAGTTGTCTAGTTTCAAGTAATTTAATCCGAGAATTTGTGTATTGCTCATCATTTTTGATTACCTACATATTTCAAATCGTGCCTATTTGCTATTTCGTTATTATAAAGTTACTTTATTGTAACTGTTACGATTTTATTGACAGTGTGTTTTATTAAGATGTTTGTATTTTTATGAAAAAAACGAAGTAACTGGCGAGTACAATTAAAATATCGCTATTAAATCATACCCATTGTTATTCTATGAAAGCAAAAAAAAAAAAAACTAACTCACCACTGAGGGTTTGTCCGCCCATAATTCAACGTCGGCGAACACGTAGTCAGTCAAAGTCTGGTTTGTGATCGGCTGTATTTCACCCCAGGGCGAGTTGAGATGGTTGTAATCCACACTGGGAGCGGTCTTAGTGGCCAAAGTCCTGGCCGGGTCCACGCGGTTGGTTTTCGGCCGGCGTCCATTTTTCGCACAGCTGTAGAATTGGCGCGCAAAACTCCCGCGTAAAACTTTCAAATGCGACATGTTTCCGCGCGGTGCTCGCCCGCGTGCAGTTGCCTCACAAATGTATCGGTGCGCGCGCTCACAACACTTTTGGCGCAAACGCAGCGAACGCCGCGCGGCCAAAGTCCACCCGCTTATTTATCCGACGTTCCTTGTAAAAACGTAGTATTGATACAATATTTAAAACTTCAGCGGCAGAGATGATTTGGGGTCAAATAGATAACAATAGAGACATTACAGCCCTAACAACTCTCCGTCATTTTTTGTCTAGAGGTCCGTAAGGTTAAGGTACTCATTTCTATTGTTTGAAAAATATCTACATACATTAGTATAACAAAGTTTTAAAAAATATTATGATTTGACAATGACAAATAATTTTCTGTAAGTACAAACCAAACATATTAGTAAAGCAAAATACAAAGATATTATTATTCAAATATATAATTTGGTTATGGATTACTACTACAAAAAACCTCTACAAGAAACTTACTTTGATAGGAAGTGAAATAAATAGTCTTGTTAACGACCTGTTTGATTTTGCGCAATATCAAAAAACCCAAAATAGGTTTATTTTTCACTTAAAGTAAGACCTACTACAATAATGAAACCTGAAGTTATTCTAGAATAAGGTCCATGTATTCAAAAAGGTACATTTCAAATAAAAGTCCGAAATAAAATAACGACCATTTATTTCATTAAATAAAAATACTCCTATAACCCTCGTCTTATATCACGCAAGACTTGTTGAATTTCCGTTGTGTTTGGTTATTTTAATACTTACATAGATGTATGTACATAATAAATTTTAACTATTCCTATATAAAAAAAACTCACTATTTTGCAGTACTTGTTCTAACGAACTGTTATCGTTTGTAAGGATCCAGCAGTTTATTAAAATTATATTTTTATGTATACGTCTTAAATAAACAGGTACGACATAAACTGTGTAACATGATTAGGAAATCTTTAACTATAAGTTACAAAAAAATCTTATAATTTCGACCAAATAAAATGTAAACATTATTAAAAACTTTATAATTTATGAAACAAAATATCTATCAATTTAGTATTTAAATATTGGGTATTTCGGCCATGATGATGCCATAGAACTTAATTACGCATAAGGATAATTAAAAAACTACCCTTTTTCCATAAATTTAATTAGATGGGCAACGAAAGTTCACCACAAGTATTTGGTGAACTTTCGTTGAACGCCCTATGCGTTGTATGCGTTGTCTAATGTGGAAACTAAGAAAATAATACGTTATACGTACTTTACTGAGATGCCATAGGTTTCCGTGTTTTGTCATTCAGCTACGGAACCAGATTTTTTTAATTAATTCCTAACTTAACCTTTATATTTGATCGTCCATAAGTTAGAAGAACCTTACTAAAAAATGTCAATACCAAAATCATTAAATATTTTTCGAATTTTCAATCTCTACATTCTATAAGAAATCAAATTACGATAAACACTCACCGTAGTAGTTGTTATGCGTTACATTTGTAAAATTGAGTATATCATTCAATTGTTTTTATTTTCTTACATTATTTGCCAACCCCAATATTAACTAAGAATATTATGATAAATTAAACAACTTAAGCGAACTTCAACAATTTTTTTAAGGAAAAATCTTTGTATGGAGTAGTTATTACCAAATTAATATTTTCTGTATACACAACAAATCCAAGTATTGATTACAAAACTACACAATTTCTCTCTTAAATACAACAATAGAATTCCCGACCACTTTACAAAAATTCGTTCAAAATAATTTCTACTAGAACAAAACCAGTCTTATTAAACTACTTTATAACTTCGTGTTCTGGGATGCCAAAAAAATGGTTTTAATTAGAGCAGGCACCTTTGATTAAATAAATAAATAAAATAAATAAATATCTCTGGACATTATTCACACAGCGCCATCTAGCCCCTAACAGCTTGATCAGAAATTGTCAATACCATACACATGATATTAATATTGATCAGTTTAGATGTACGTAAGTATATTGTCAAATAGGACGTCTTAAAACATTAAAGATTTTGTGTCTTTTTCTTTGGACCATTAACTAACATAGTCATATATTGTATATTACTTTAGTCATATTCAAATCTGTTTTTTTTTTTCATTTTACCAGTTCACATATTACATGTAAATGTGTCATAAAACTATTAGCTAAATAAATACGTAATTAAATACCACTTGTAGGAAGTGAAATAAATAGCATAATAATAAATTATAATAGCCGGACTGAACATATTATTGTACTAACACTTGCACAGCAATCACAATAATGCGTCGACTTCGTAACACTGTCAATTCTGTCAGTATCAAAATATAGTTTTATATATCATGATATATTTCGCTTTTATATACACATAGAAACAAATATTTAAAACACTGCTTCACAACCTTGGAATAAGTCCCATGTTGGCAGATGATTGACATAACTTTGCTTACATAATATAATCAATCTGTCAAACGATCACATACATAATCTATAATGAGACTTACCCAGAGATAGTGAAACAGGGTCTAAATATATTTCGGTAGGAATAAATTTATTGGTAGCCTTACTTGGACTAGCGCGGGAAACTAAACTATAGTCCATTTCAGCTAAGATGGTCCCTGTGACGTAGTTCTTATACAAAATTAAACTTTATTTCGAGCCCAACGAGGTGTTTTTTATGATTTTCCGTAGATTAATTGAAAATAGTGTCAATTTTCTTTGAAGGAAAACTGTCACCGGGATCATCTTAGCTGAAATGGACTATAGTTACTTTAGTTCGTCTTCTCTCTGTCGGCTTGGGTGACAAATGTTTGATGGTTTATCAGTTGCCGGAACAAGCCATTCTTCTTTGCCATGAGTTCAGGGTATGTACCCCGTTCCATGATAGCACCGTTCTCTAGCACTGCCACTTCGTCAGCTGATTGGATGGTGCTAAGACGATGGGCGATAGTGAGCACCGTCCGATCCTTACTAATTTCTTTGAGCGCTCTATCAACTATGTATTCCGAATATGCGTCTAATGCTGAGGTAGCTTCGTCTAGTATAAGTATTTTTGGATTCTGTAACAAAATAAATAAATAAATTTCTTAAGACTAACACACCAATTGCCTAGCCCAAACGTAAGCTCGCCGCTTGTACTATGGACGCTAGGGAACAGATAAACATACTTAAATACTTTTTGTAAAAATCCATGATTCGAGAACGAATGTCGATCTTCATCACACAAACATTTGCCCCCAGCGGGATTCGAACCCGCCCCGCGACCCTTGGTTTTGTAGCCAAGGCATCTAACCACTAGCAAGGCCAATGGGCCTGTCTGCAAAGAGCAATGTACACGTTTCCTGTACGATAGCACCGAAGGAAGGTGTTTCCCAATTATTTCCGCTAGATGGCGTAGCGTAACAGTGCTGTCATTGGTCAATTGAATAGTGCGTTAAGAAATAGACCAACCACAGTGCAGTTGGATTATAGGTGCACGTGACGCTATAGACACCGTGCGTAGCGATGACTCTGCCGTCTCGTGACTCATATTCATAACTTTTACTCTCAATGTGGGTAATTCTACTGTCAAACTACGGAAAAACACGTTGCCTTATTCTGCCATCTAGTGACTCATTCGAATTTTTTACGCTCAACGTCAAATTTTTTTGCAAACCACAGAAAAAATATCGGGATTTTAACGCCCTGTATAGTTTCTGCACGGTGCCTATATAAATACACCAAGCACAGGACAGTTGGATTCTGAGTGTATGTGACGCCATTTAGCGGTTTACTATTATTATTATGGTGGACCGAATGACATTTACAGTCTTATGAATGCGCTGCTTTGTTAGCCTTTAAGAGAGGTGGAACTTCCACTTGAATGAGCCGCTCGACTGGGAAAGTACCTTACAGAAGTCCACAGTGAAATAGCACTCTGTTACTGCTGTGCTTTGTTTTAGTTAGGTAGCCCGAGCACAGTTGGGGAGGGTATGCGGTCTCAAAGGTAGGCAACGCATCTGCCACTCTTGGGCGTTGGAGGTCTAGCTAGCCTGCAGTTATGTCAATGTGTCCCTGCGTTAAACAGAAAAGGTACCTTGAGAATATAACAACCTAACAATATAATATCAATATAATTTGACGACCCGCTTGGTGTAATGGTCAAGATGTTGCCTATTACGCAAGAGGTCGCTGGTTCGATCCCCGCACAGGACAAACATTTGTGTGCATGAACATGTCTGTTTGTCCTGGTCTGGGTGTTATATGTATCTATTTAAGTAAATTTGTAATACCACTGTTGATCTTGATGTCTGTAACACAAGTGCTTGCTACTTAACACGGGGTCAGATCAATGTAAGTGATCTTGTGAAATATATATATTAGAAAAATATTTATATATAATAACCTTGACAATAGCCCGCGCGATGGCGACGCGCTGCTTCTGGCCGCCGCTGAGCTGTCCGCCGCGCGCGCCCACGAGCCGCTCCCAGCGCAGCGGGTGCTTCGCCACCAGCTCGTCCAGGTGCGCCGTGTGGGCTGCCTTCAGCCATGCTGCTTCGCCCTGGGAGAAGCGATTTAGCATACAGAATTTATTCAATCACATTTTATGGGCCCTGTTCTGAAATATCAAATAAAATACACCAATATTATTTTTCATTATATATGATGAATTTTTTGATTATACAGACACTTCGCCCTGAGGAGAAGCGATTTGGCATACAGAACAGGGCTCAAAAATTGTGATTAAATAAAATATCACATAAAATACACCAATATTATTTTTCTTTACAAAGGTAAGATAGATTTTTAGATTATACAGACAATTTTTTTTCATGTAATTCTATCAAAACATTTTAATACAGCCTATTTCAGTGTTTTTTTGGTGACTGTACCTTTTACCAAATTCTATGAATGCAGATCAAAATATCCCAAAAAATTAATGTGCGTTTTTCAACCATCTATAACAGATAGTTGCCCAATGTTTCCTTGTAACTGCACTGGTTAAAGTACATGTAAAACCCATTTCAAAATTCCCGCCTGTATAATTTTAGAATTTAGGAAAGTGAGTAGTGAGTAAAAACATAATTATTTACTCTCATTCAATTAAATTAAAAAAATATTAACATTTTACCTTAGCGTCTTCTTCGTAGTAGCCGTCGACGGCGCCGTACAAAATGTTCTCCTTTATTGATCCTTCAAATAATACAGGTTCCTGTAACATTCGAATTAATTACATACATATTCCATCTCGGTTTAATGATAAAGATAATTTATTTACTTTAAAATCATACATTTTAAAAAACTGTTGTTATAATAATAAGCATATTATAAAAGGTCATACCTGACTAACAAAACCGATGTGACTTCTCAACCATTCAGGGTCCAACTGTCTTATATCGACACCGTCTAACGTGATCTGTCCCATATTCGGATCATACAGACGCAGTATGAGGGACGCTATGGTACTCTTGCCACACCCAGACCTTCCAACCAGAGCCACAGACTTGCCCGGCTCTAGGCGAAGGTTGAAATCTTTGATGAGAGGAGCTCCTCCGTAACAGTAGGCTACGTTGCTTAGCACTATCTCGCCTCGAGGCCTTTCTTTTGGCCGTAGACCGCCTGAAAAAAAGGAGGATTTAATTATTAATCTTGACTAATTAATAAAGCTGAAGAGATTTTTTGTTTTAACATACCCACTTATCTCAGGAAATTCTGGTTCAATTTGAATAATGATTTTTGTGCTTTAAGGGCAATGTTACTCTCACCCACTCTCTCGACAAAATAGATTAATATTAATTCCAGTTTTGACGCGGTGGGTGGACAGGCACCGATACAAAACAGAAGTTACCCCTCCACCTACTGGTTGATTCCAGTGGGTGAGTGGGGCATCGCCCGGCTTTAAGTACATAATATATTTAACACTACATGGGCGGAAACCGAAATCTACGCGGACGGAGTCCCGGGCGGCCGCTGGGTCATTTATACAATATTTTTTAAAAGTTCAAACATGTTGCTTCTCAACGTCAAAACCTGGCATTGAGTGCATATTTCATACTTTCTTTCAATGTACACTCACCAGATATAGGTATAGTGGGCACCCTATCCATGATCTCCCAGAGTCTGCTCGCAGCTCCGAAACCTCTATTCATTTGTGTGTAGAAGTTGCTGATGCCGCCCACACTGATCCCAACATACGCCGCATACAGAAGAAAAGAGGTCAGGTTGCCGACAGTCATCTGTTCTGTGGCAACCATCCCGCCGCCGTAGTAGAGTACCAAGACAATTATCACGTTGCCTGAGAAACCCGTCTGGAAGATTATGTGTTTCGTGTAAGTTAGAGTGTTGATTTTGCAATTTAATTTATAACAATATTTTTATAAACTATGTTTTATACCTACTCTACCCCTCCTACTTGAATGGCCTGTTGAGAAGAGTAACAAGGTGCGTGCACTACAGATAGGTTTTTTTGTTTTTGAATGTTACAACTGTCATTTTACTGTATGTAATAAATATAAATAGTGAGTTACCTACCATGCCATAGAAACTTCCAACAGCCAATGATTCCTTGTATGCCAGTCTCAATAGTTTTTGAATTTTTTTCCCATAAGCTTCACATTCTTCTTTTTCTTTGCTAAATGCTTTTACAGTCTTAATGTTTGATATTTTTTCTTCTGCTAACTGTAATATAACAACCATGACAAATTTAAATAATTAATTGACATAGAAAGTTGCTAAAAAACTACTATTGTTGCTAACATTCTTACCACCAATATTTATAATACCAGTAATACAAGGCCCAAGTATGGGACAATGCGTGAGCATTTAGGTTTTCCAGGGAGTTTTCCGCGCTTAACCTCTAAGGTGGTTTGTTACACATAATGCGTGAGCATAGTGATGACTTGAATTAATCATGTATAAAGGTACAATAACAATTCTGAGCATACAATACCTCACTAGTTTCAGCCAGCGTGTCCTGCAATTGTCGCGTAATGCCTCGGACGAAGCGGCCGTAACCCACTGCCATGTACGATACGATGGGCACAACCATTAGACCAATCATTGCGAGAGATGGTGACATGTAGAACTGTAAGAAGATGTCAATATGGTCAGTACAGACTCCAGAACTTACTTAAGACTGTCACTGCGTTACAAGGTTGGCAACGCTTGAATGATGACCCATTTGATAACTTTTACTAGTTTTTTAATAATTATTCTGTCTAGATGTTTACAATTATTTCGCTTTTTTATTTATTATATAAAAATAGGTACTTCAACAGTACATGCACACAACTTAATAGTAAAAACAGTGCAGGTTCTTATTGTTGTACATGGACCAGTAATAGATGTACACAGCATTCCTAGTACTTCTATAAAATAACAACCAGACCTTCTCTTCTTCTTCTCTTTTTGAGAATCTTTTTTTTTATATTCATACTTTTTTAATTGCATAGTTCATCCTTTGTCATAAGTCATCTTCTTAAGTTACAGAGCTACCCTACATATAAATGTATATAAATACATATATTTACCATCATCCCCGTGCCAGCTCCAACCATAAACAGTGACCGAAGACCATCACTGACATTCTCACTCAGATTCCTGCCGACCAATTGTGTGTCAGCCGAAAGCCTGTTAACCAGTTCACCGGTCGACGTCTTACTGAACCATGCAGGTTCCTGACGCATTATAGCAGCATACACTTGTTTGCGCAGAGATTGAGTCATTCTTTGACCTGCAAATATGCATCACAATATTTGAGTCTTAATACTTTTATTTGTGCAAAATAGAACAATTATAGTTTGGTTGGTATTTATTTATTTATTTATTGACAGGCAGGCACTGACAACACTGATGATAGCTTGTATCTTACTATTTCCAACTCATGGGTTAAGTTATTCCAGTAAAATATTTATGTGTCTAATCTGTTTTTAAATATATTTGTGTTCTGTGCGGAAACCACCCCTGGTATTAAATAAATTATGAATGAATTGTGTTATGCTCTGATAAAAATATTTAATTATTATGCTATTATAATCACATTAAGTCTATTTAAAGCCCTACTACTAGTGTCCAGAATAGTGTCTAACATTGTTCAACACCTTGTGTAAATTAAGTTTTGCAATTAAAAAAATTGAGTTTAAGTAACAGTCTTACCAGATATAGACATTAAGTAGACTCTGCCGAAGTTACATAAGCCACCAACAAGGAATACTCCACAGAGCATCAGGCATAGTGTATCCAGCTTCTCTCGAGCGGCACCCAGGTCACTACTGCTACTGTATATTATATCTAGAACCTTCCCAAGGGAAAATGGCACTGCCATTGTCACACTTGATGATACTATAAGGAAGCTAATAGCACCTGAAAAACAAAAGAAATGTATAGGAATTATAATGGGTGTGTGTTGTCTGATTAATAAAGTTTAATTATTATTACTTTGGTTAATTCTAATTGCATTTCCTGTAGATATAGCTGGAGCAGCATAACAAATATTGTATACAATATAGCTCACCAGCAAGAGTCCATTTCTCAGGTTCAGCTAATGTAAACAATCGTTTCATCTCTTGGAACTTTAATTTCGTGTTTATTTTTTTCGAAGTTTCCAATTCGACTTTTGTTTTAGCACAATCCACAACATCATTCTTCTTTTCAGCGTCTACTTGACTACTAAAATAGCGTGGTTTAATACAGAATATTCCATTCCTGATAAAGGAAGACTTTTCGTAATAATTTCGTAAAGCTATGGCCTTGTGACTAGAAAATAACCTGAATCCACACTGATTACATGGTTGACTTTGAATGATTTGTGATCCAAAAAGTAAATTCGTATGCCTACTAGATATTTTTACATCTAAACGTATATGGAGGAGACGCTGTAACATTTTCGTTTAATTTTTATAATTTTAACACAAATAAAACATTTCAACAGCAGTTTTGACTTTTGTTCTGCGTCACTGTCAGTCATGAGTCAAGTCAAGTGGTCAATCAAAGTCATAATAAGTCAATCTGCCAAAACTGTCAGATAAAGTTTTTTTTACCATGTATTTTTATTTTTTATACAAACTAATTAAAAATGTATTTTAGTTAAATGAGCAATATCCGCGTTCCTCATCATAATCTAAAACTATTTAAAATCCATTTATTATCACATGTTAGTGTTTACAACAATGTTTGTGCAAAATGTTGCAAAATGTCTCGTGGTTTTTTATTATCGTTTTAATTAGAACAGTCTTAATTCTCTCTTATTATTAATTTAATTCCAACCATCGTGTAGAAATAAATATTTTTAAATACCTCTAAAAAGATTTTAAATCAATAACTTTTTATATGAATGTGCCAAGGACAAGAAAGATTTTATAAGTCTTAGGACTTCCGCTTGTCAACTTTAATTTTTGCGAACTACAAGCTATTTGTCGCGTTCGTAAAACAACATATAAAATTTTCGTTACTATTTTCCTTCTGAATATATAGAAATGAAACAGTATTTTAGGCGATTTTTAAATGAATCTAACATAAAATATATTTTGAATGTTTCATGTTTAAAAAAATGCCCGCTTCCGGTATGAATATAGTTCCAGAAACATAAGAAAGTGTACTTTTCATTTATTTTCTGTCGTCATTTTTAGCCACGGAAACGTGTTGCGTTTGATGAAAATCTAATTTATTTTATGTTTGTACGTAGTCAATCGTACAGTGGTGCTGGTGGTTTAGTTCTGTGTTTTGTACTTTTATAAGTTTCACGGTGTGCTTCGCTTCGTCATAGACAGTGGAAGGTACCGACGTAATATTGAATATCTCGCCTATATTTACTTTATAGTAGGTATTCGATCGTGGTCACCACGTTTTTGCCAGCTGGTGCGTACATTGCGGCTGTAGAAATTGGTTAGAATAGTTGTTAGATCCGTAAGAATTGTAGTGATTGTATAGTGTTAGCGATATTTATGTCTGATAGTGTCGTATGTGGCATTTTGTGGCAGGTTTACGCGCCCGGCGAGTCGTGCGGACGTCTCCCTGGAGCAAGCTTCGTGGAAGCCAGGATCTACTATTCCCGTTCGCCAGCTCTCGTCCATTGGGGCGTTACCGTTTTATATGACTTTAGCAAGAAATACAGGTAAGAATTTATCATTTTATTACTCCATACGGTTATATTGAAGCATGGCGTTTCTTCATCTTCGAGGGGGTCATTTACAATGCAATTTTTGTTGCAGTACTTAATCTGTTTGTTTATGTTTCTAATTAGAACAGTGAACAATCCCTTTGATTGTTTTATCTGGTAATATAAGTGAAAAATAAGTAAATTCATAAAATCAATAATTTGATCTTAAAATTACTTATAACTTGTGTTTGTATTGTAATATGTTGCATAATAATTGGCTATTCACATAGGTATGAAATACACGTTTTTGGTCATCTATTGAATTAATTTAATTTAATTGCCTCAGCATGATTTTCAACTACCTACTAGGGGCATGATGAGTTTCCCCCTTTGTAAGTTTTCAAATAGGAAATAGGATCTGCTTGGAATAAATATCATTTTAAAGTGACTGGCTGAAACATGGTAGACTGATCACACTGCCATATCTCACATATCAAAATAGTACTAAAAGGGTCATCAATCGCAAGTCTAACATGATGGATGAATGGTCACTTGTGAAGTATTGCAGTTATTGGCAATAGTGTAATTTGATGAAGATACTTCTCATATGAGCCCTGATGAAATGCTAAGGGAACCCGTCAAGTGTTTGCTTATCCCATCTAAAAAGCATTATTCCTTCAATTAATGGCTCAATGGCATTATTAATGAGTTTCATGTAACTAAACATTACTTTTTGCAATATAAAATGCAATTGTTAATACCGAGTCTTTGAAACTGTAATCGTAATATTGTATGTCTGTAACAAACTTGTTGGTCTTTTCATGGGGAGTGTAATAGTAGTGATTATTGTGTGAAATTTTTGTTTGTTTTAATTCTTTGTACCTGAATTTTTAACTAAAATGAGGTCATATTCAGCTTATAAATCATAATTTTAGCTATAGTAAAGTAGATAAAATATTTGATTCAATTAATCTCTTGACTGACCTATACATATGTTAGTAGGATTGAAAAAAAGTAAAGTTTCTTAATGTTATTTAATTTAACAGTATCCCAAAAGTAAAGAGTATTCCTTAAATATCAAAAGGTAAACTACCTTCATAGGAATCCTTCTAAAGCTTGATAACCTTACAATATTACATAATACAAAAACTGAAATCCTTATTAGAATGTCTGTCATCCAATTAAATATTTATGTGCATAATATAACTCTGCAATAAATCTGTTCTCTAAGTGAATGAGCATATTCGTGCATAGCAGGCAAATAAACAGATTAGCTGAAAATCCTACAACCCTATTTTACATAATGGTTCAATGTATAAAAACGAAAGTGATCAATTTGTACGGACTTTTACGCAAATAAAAAAAAAGCTTTTAAGCAAGTACATCGCGTGTACCTTTCCCAAAATTTCCAGATTTTTTTAACAAATGTTGTTGCTTTCGACGTCACTCCCATGATTCTGCTTGATTTCCTATTTATGAAAGTCATACGCATCATAACTCATAAGAAAAAAACGTCCTTCTCTGCTTTAGCATTTCCATTCTTTTTGAGTTGTCAAACAAGTCTTGTAAACAACAGACAGTAGTATTCCGTAAATGCCATGCAATTTATATTTGCCCGAAAACTCGTCCCACATACGTTGGGCGACGTAGCCCGTACCTATCTAGCTATTTATACGACGATGATAGCGACAGACCGATGTAGACGGCTTGTCGGGACATTTCCTTCAGCCGTTGAGTGACTAGGTTGTTCGTTGTTACGATGCTTTTTTCTGTCCAATACGATCGACACATTGACAAAGTAACGACCTTCCTACAGTTTATTTACCGTTTCTTCCGATAGCATTATGTTTGTTTAGAATATTCTTAGTTTAACCTTTTACCTTGTGATATTAATCCCATTTATAATCTACTAGCGACCCGCCCCGACTTCGTACGGGTGCAACTAAGTTTATTAGTGTTTCTCTACTATATTATGCATGTATTATACATAAAAACCTTCCTCTTGAAGCACTCTGTCTATTAAGAAAAACCGCAACAAAATCAATGGCGTAGTTTCAAAGATTTAAGCATACAAAGGGATATAGGGACAGAGAAAGCGACTTTATTTTATACTTTGTAGTGATATCAGTCTTACGTTATCTATCATGCATGTTCACCTAAACTAGGCACCTCGTTAGTATTAGGTATGTAGTGTCATCTCCGTATTGCACATTCGAGCGCTCCAACAACCTGCAAGCGGGGTGCAACGCTCCCCTCCCGCCGTCCCTCGATCGATAACCATTTTGCTTCCAATTGCAGAATATTGTTATATCAGGTTACCGTTCCATTACAGCGTCTATACTCTGTCCACTATATGAAGCGTCTTTTGACAGGTCGCCGATTGACAACATTGGTGATGTCCTAAAGTATCTCAAATGTGTCAACAATCCGATTGTACTATTATCATTATTCGACTTAGGTACGTAAAAAATAACCGATTTTGATAAACATGCGTTTTGATTTAACATTCTCTTAGATTTATTGTAAACAAATATAAATCCATATATTTGAGTTTATAAATTAAATATAAAACAAGTAAGTAAAAAAAATTCAAAGTAAGTAATATTAGTAAAAGAAATTTAAATCCAAATGTTGTTACCTTTCTATGTAAAATATACATTATACCTTATGAACATGTTATGAAGAAGTTTAGATTTATTCATAGCATTTATTTCTATCGATTATGTAATCGGGGGCACAATCGTTCTAGGGTGGATCAACTTTTTAACCGACAAAACGGGCAAAAAATTTCGGCGTGTTTCAAAAAAAATTTTTTGCTTATTTAACTATTTAATTTTCTCAGAAGTGTGTTAAATATATCTGAGATACGGCTTCCTAAGCGAGCAGCGAACTTTTTAAACTACTTCTTATTGAAAAACTCAAAAGTGTAAAGCTTGACCCAAATTTTTGTCACCGGAGTTACCCAAAGTTATTTCGCTGCAATTCTTGAATAAAAAGAGACTTAAATTTTTATTTTAGTGGATTTATTCTGTCATGCAAAATCAAATAGTTTGGTATACAGCATTTGTATGTAATTGTAATATATGGGCATTAAAATATGAGATGTATGTATGCTGAGTTACTAACGAGTCAGACACGTTGTTTATTTTCTCTGTACTTCTTTAAAAACTTAAAATTTAGTCACAGTTTTTTCTGAAATTAAAGTAAATAATCTTATTTTACCCTGAACCTAAAATAGTCATACAAATAAAATCAAACACATATTGTTACCTTGCAAAAACGGCTTACAAATTTAGGGACAACTAGTAACGCCTGAGACATTTTTGGTAACTCAAGAGACAAGAGACAAGAACAATCTATAAACTTCTGCACATAACTACACTCGCGAGCAACCAAATCGACTCAAACGCAACCTTTGCATTCAAACATTGTTCTAAGTAAAAGTATGCAACATTATAATACAAATGATATGTCATTTGGACGCTTAAAACTTCAGATTTGATGTGATATCATCATTATTAATATCCATGTTTACTTTTTTATATTAGTGTCTGAACTTGAATGAGGGAAAATGGGATTTTGGGTATTCATAGGTGTTGAGATCACAATTGACACAAATAAAACATGGTTTTTTCTTAAAGAGTATAAAAATTATGGGTCCAGGATTTAGTACTGCCTAGCCCTAATTACAGCCCGTAGTCGGTTCTTCATCGACCTTATTTATTTTTCGACGGTGTCTTGAGGAATACCTCCCCAATCCTCTAATTAAGCTGCCTTCAACTCTTCTGGGCTTGATGGGGCTGAATTTCTTGTTCATAACCTTCGTTTGAGCTCGTCCCATAAATGCTCGATGGGATTTAGGTCTGGACTTAGCGCAGGCCAGTCCATTGTGTTCAAATCGACTCTTTGAAGGAACTGCTGCCTAACGCGCGCTGTGTGGCATCGAGCTTAGACCTGCATTAGGATGAAGTCTTCGACAAAAAATCCTGCGTTGGGCACAACATGTTCCAGAAGAATGTTTGTGATGTGCCCCTCAGCTCCTAGTCCTTCTCGGCCTCATCCAGGCATGAAAGCGAGCTCGGTTTTATCTTCCAACGAGATACCAGCCCTCATGATGCCAGAACCGCCACCAAAGGCAACGGTTTCTGCGAACCAGCATTGGGAAAATTGCTCTCCCGGACGCCTGCAGTCCCGGTCTCACCTGTCACATCGCACCCTTTGTGAACAGGACCGACCTCCATTGCCCAAAACTCGAGTTGAGATGCCCTCCAGCAAACTGTAACCGAGCTTGCCGGAGGCCTGCAGTCAATTTTGGATCTGTTTCAGTCAGGTTGGCTTCCTTTAGACGTCTCTTTACTGTCCACTCGCTGACAGCTACATCTCGAACACGCCTCAGCTCACCTGCACGGCCACACCCGTAAGGTGTCGAATTCACAGGCAGATAGAAACAATGAAACGGTCCTCTCGTTCAGAAGTACCACGGTAGCGGCTGGTTGTTAGTCTCCAAATAATGATCGAGTCTTTTTATATTGTTTGTATACTCGGGATACAGCAGACTGACTAAAGAGAAGGTAGGAAGAGACTACTCGCTGACTGAGCCTTTGTTGCAATAAAGTAACAACTTGAGCGGCTTTATGAGGTGTGTTATACATGTTTTCCATCATGGACACCGCCAGTAGCAAGTTTACAATCTGAAAGTAATTTTTTGAAACTATATATTTTTTGAAACTATATAGTAATTTTCATGAAACTATGTCTATGAAAATCGCACAATGTCTAAAGAGTTACCAAAAATGTCTTTGGAGTTACCACTTTGGTAACGCAGTGTACAGGCAACTCAGCAGACATTTTTTACATAATGTCTTGTAAATTAAAATTTACTAATATGGCGAACGGTTTGAATTGACCAATAGGAAATCAGCCTTAAGGACCTTCAAAATTTGATGAAGAAATTAAAAGACAATTACCCGTTCATCGAAATAATCCGGTAACTCTGCCGACACTGAATAAATACACGCGCACTCCTCTAGAGTTTGCTGCGGACTGGCGGCGAGCCGGCAAGAATTTAAGGCTCGCCGCCACGCGTGCAAGGAATAAGATCGTATCGCCGTTCTTTACTAGAAATTTGTGACGTATTGCATAATATTTTTTACGTTTTTTCGCGGTCACTCAGTATACACCACAAAATGAGATGACTTAAGGACAGAGCTTTAAAGCCTTTTTTCCTTTAAAATTAAGACCTATTTTTATATTTAACATAGTAAGAACTAAACCTTGTTTAATTTATAAGCAATATATTAGCAGACTTAAGAATGTTCCAAGGAAAAAAACTCTTAAATTAGCAATTACATATAGCTACCTCGATGAAGGGACAGCTAAAATTTGTATGGAAAGCTATGTCTTATGCAAAGTCGTATACTGAGTTACCATAGTTTTTACGTTTCCTTCTTCATTTTATCTAGATATCATTGGTTTTTTATTTAGGTTACTTAACTGTTAATTGAACAAAACAGAAATAATTTCTAAATTGTCTTAATTTAGTCGTTTTTGAATGCGATGTCGTCGGGACAAACTTATGTCGGTTAAAAAGTTGATCGACCCTCTAATCTTTTTCGTAGCACATCACTGAGTTGGCAGTAACCGTCCATGAAGAACAATATTCTTTTTTCGAAAATTAAACGAAAACAATTCGAACTTTCATGGGCGTGAGCTGTCAAAAGACGCTTCATAAAGTGGACAGAGTATAGAGCCTTATGTTTTGACAGGGATGTTTGATCGGTTATTTCTGGTACTATCTTACTCCATGCAGGCTTCGGTATCGGATGAAGAAATCGATCACATCCAGTTTCTTTCGAAATTGTTTTTTTTATTAATAAAATAACCTTTCCAAACTAAGTACGTTTATCGTCCCACTGATAAAAGTCGTTTGAAAGAGATTAATGACGACCAAAAGATAATTAATATATTTAGTATGAGTATTTGAGTGATCTGTCCATTGTAGATGATCTTATGACATCTCCAATTACAAGTTTACAACTCTAAAAAATGTAATTAAGAATATTTGACTTGAATTTTGGCCTGGCCTTTGGCAGCGTTTACCGCCTATCTAGTCATTCGGACCCCGCATGACTCCATAAATCCTCCTCTTACGTGATCGGAATGAATAGAGATAAATCCTCTATAAACAAGTCACGTCAAGACTTTTTAAACAAAGTGTGCGTGCGTTGAAGAATTTTCTACGAAACTTCAGTTGCTAATAGCCTAATCACACTTTTGTAAACTAAAAAGAACGCATTGTTCTTTTATCCAAAGAGTAGACCAATTCAAAGCCAGGTCATTAATGGAAGTACTTTTATCCTTAAGGAGTCAATGGCAGTTGCTTTATCCTTAAGAAGTCGGTAACCTTTTTGTCTATTTAACATTGTATTTCTACTCTTAATCTCTTGTTCCCGCTGGAAAGCGAGTGTTTGGTCCGGCGCCGCCGGCAGATCCGCAAGTGTTACGTCGCCGACGTTGCCGAAACATGTTGTTATATCATCAAGGGCGTTGAACCCACCTTTCTCGTCTAACACACAGACCTCATTCGCTCTAACACGCACTGTCTGGGCGCTTACAATGCAAACTTTTGACGTCGTCTTGCAATGATTGTTTTGATAAATGTATCCGAGTCCGATATGGTTACATGGTAGCATGAATTCGTTTTATTTAATGGCTGTTATACGTCATTCATTATAGACAAAAATAGGACTAGGAGGTAGGTTACATTCATGAAAATAGGATTAACAATCATTAAAATCATAACTGCGAAAATTGTGAATTATCCGGATATGAGCACACGCGTTGAGCCGCGTTCTTTTTAGGAAACTCTAATCTTGTGAATCTATGGGAAGAATCTGAAGAAGATTTCGGCACACCGTATAATTTAAAGTAAATTGACTATCTTCTCCCGGAAGCAAAATCGATGTAAATGTCTTGCGCACCGAGTTGCAAATCCCTCAGCTATATGCGGATGTCGCAACATCTTCATGTCTTTAAAATTCAGATATGCCGCTCTAATAATCCCTTCATCCGTGTGAATGCGCTGGCATTTCGTACTTCGAACGGTACCTAACAAGATTGTATCGATTTTTATATGTCTTTCCATAAAGTTCTATTGTTTTAATGTTGTTTAGTTTTGTTGTTCATGAAAAGAAAAAAATAATTTTTAATGTTTGTGGTTACATTAAAATACTGTAAGTACCTAATTAATCTACTTCTTAATTCACAATAATAACTTCTTTAATTCTGAAATCAGTGAGATGCGAGTGCAACTCTAAACATATCGATGTGTTACTACAATTCTAAATGTTAGTCGAATGAATTAGATATGGTAGGTAACTATTTTGTTTATTTAATGATCTTTTTGGTCATAGATTTCCTTAGCAACAATATGACACGGCAAATGTCAAGTGATGCACGTTGGACCTTTATTTGCGGATAGGGTGCAACGGCCGCGCGACGGAGGTGGACGGACGTTGCATCGCAAATGCGCTTTATCGATCAATCGTTGATGCAATCAGCGACGTACGTTTGTCCTTGCCTTGATCACTGTGGGAAAACGTAATTAGTATCAAGTGAAAGCAAAAAGTTTATGCATTGGTTTCATTAGCTGTTGCCAAGTCAGTTATAAAAACTAAGGATTCAATTGATATTGATAAAACCACGATTGTGTGAAAACCACTTGATTGATAACAGAAGTGTTGTCGGTATTCTAAAAAAAGAAATCGACGTAAAATGTTGCAAGTACCAATTTTAGGCCATATTTGAGTTTAAAAAAAATATGCTACGTCATGCGTTTATGCCAAAGTTACAGCGATACATTATCAGCAATCGTGTTAGGTTGGCGCTACTCTTATCTTATCGCCAGCGATTCTGGCACGGCTATACGTAAATTTGTCTTTTTCGTCTGGCGAAAACTCTTCTAATGGTCGAGTGGCATTTTTCACAGTCGACAGGAGCCGAGGGGATGTTTTCAAGAGCGAAAGGGCAAAAGCAAACGAATGAAATTGTCGTCCAATGACCCGGTTTTGTCGAATTTTCGTCGGGTCACCCGTCCACTTGAGTTAAAGGTCGCGTCTGATATTTATTCTCACCTTATTTTTTACGGTACAATTGGGTATTAACACAATTCCCTGCTCTACCTTCTCATTCATGATTAAAATCTAATGACACAAAGTTAATTTGTCTTAACGGACAGCAGGATATTAATCATATTTTCCTTCAAATCTGTATTCCCAAAGTACTCCAGTCAAAATAGACAAAATTAAGACTCAAGTTTGCATTAATTCCCAACAAGCTGGATTTTTGTGCAGGCCTTGAATATGTCATTACAAATGATATGTCAAAAGTCCCCATCGATCCCGCTTGTGCGTTGTTTTTTATTCGTGGTCAAAGGGCCCAAATTTGAGTTTTTTGCTTATATCTCTGAAACTAAAAGAGCTATCAAAAAATGGTTCAGGTAAAGTTTGTAGATCGTAAAATTGTCTACCTAAAAGATTTCTACACTTTTCTTGTACAAAGCAGCGCTGTCGAGATATCTTGACTTTAAGCCGCAGGAAAGTCGTATTTTCGAGTAGCACACATTATGCAATTACAATAAATTAGGTTGAGTAGTTTATCTGGAGCAGGTGGCAGTTAAGTATGGATTGGCTTTAAACTATTATTTACCAATTTCCAGCTCCAATTTTCACGATTTAGATCATTGAAGTCAAAAAAGACAAAATGATGTATCAAGCTTGCATTCATTCCCAACAATGGGGACTTTTGTACAGGCATTAAATACGTCATAACAAATGATATGTCAAAAGTCCCCATCGATCCCGCTTGTGCGTTGTTTTTTATCTGTACTGGAAATCTTCAGATCCTATTTTTAACCGTTCTGGTAGTCAAACCTTAATGGTCCCCATAGAGACTTTTACTCCTTACATGAAATAGGATCGACTGGCGCGAAAAAAAAATTTTGGAATTTTCAGTACAAAATGTATGGGAAAAGTTTTTTTTGTTTTTTCTTTGCCAATCGATCCAATTACATGTTAGGATTAAAAGACTCTATGGGACTATTTGAGGTTTGAGTACTAGAAATGTCAGAAATCGCAAAAAACTTTTCCCATACATTTTGTACTGAAAATTCCAAAATTTTTTTTTTGCGCCAGTCGATCCTATTTCATGTAAGGAGTAAAAGTCTCTATGGGGACCATTGAGGTTTGACTACCAGACGGGTTAAAAATAGGATCCGAAGATTTCCAGTACAGATAAAAAACAACGCACAAGCGGGATCGATGGGGACTTTTGACATATCATTTGTAATGACATATTCAAGGCCTGCACAAAAGTCCCCATTGTTGGGAATGAATGCAAGCTTGATACATCATTTTGTCTTTTTTGACTTCAATGATCTAAATCGTGAAAATTGGAGCTGGAAATTGGTAAATAATAGTTTAGAGCCAATCCATACTTAACTGCCACCTGCTCCAGATAAACTACTCAACACTATTTATTGTAATTGCATAATGTGGGCTACTCGAAAATACGACTTTCCTGCGGCTTAAAGTCAAGATATCTCGACAGCGCTGCTTTGTACAAGAAAAGTGTAGAAATATTTTAGGTAGACAATTTTACGATCTACAAACTTTACCTGAACCATTTTTCGATAGCTCTCTTAGTTTCAGAGATATAAGCAAAAAACGCGAATTTGGGCCCTTTGATCACGAATAAAAAACAACGCACAAGCGGGATCGATGGGGACTTTTGACATATCATTTGTAATGACATATTCAAGGCCTGCACAAAAATCCAGCTTGTTGGGAATTAATGCAAACTGGAATGTCTATTTTGACTGGAGTAAAGTGTCTGTATTGCTATTGTCTTATAGGATGGTATGTTGACGTGTGTTAAGTTTAATTTAAGAACTTGATTACATGCACAAACAATATTGTGAATCGTGACACCGCGAATGAGCTATGAGTATAATATATCAAATTCATGAAGCCACCGAAAGATGCCCTTTATTTGATTATGGACTATCGGTTTCCATACGAACCTAAATGTCTTTGTTCGCTTCCAACGTAGCGTTAGGTACACTTTGCCTGTGTTAGGTGATAATATGATTGTGATGCAAATTTTAAAGCTGTATTTAGGCTCTGAAATGTACGTGGGGCGGCTGTTACGTAATCGATCCGTTGAATACGCATGCGTGAGGTTCCCGACGGCCCCCTCCCTCCCTCTCCCTTCGTACCCTGGATCCTGAAGCCTTCCTGGCCTCAGGCGATACGAATAGCACTTATGTAGGTATAGGGTTAGGTTAGCAGATGTTCCGATTTTCAGGTCCTATTGAGCGTCTGTCTGGCAAATTCAATTTAATATTCTAGGTGCAACCATTTTATTTGAATCGTTGTTTTATTTTTTGTAAGAGCGTATCAGCAGTCTTATAACCTATTCTATTCCATGTTTTCCAGTCTTATTCCTTTCTCAGTTTCATTGGGTCAATCGTCTCATATTTTAATTTCAACGTCTCCAATTGATGGAAACGCTATATTTGCTTCATGAAGTTGTTTGTTATCCATTTATGAGTAATAATCAAAATAATCATTTACTATGCGATTTGGTTTCAGATTGATGCATAGTAATCTCAATTGTGTAGGTTTGTTTCAGACTATGCATAATGCGCCGAGTGACTTCCTTAATTTCGTAAATATTTATGGATCGATCCCTATTGTCTCTAGTTCGGTCGCCCTCGTCAGTCCATATCACAATGCGTTGGACGTATTCAGAGCATGCCATTTGGCGTTGATATCCCCGTAAAAGTACTGTAATGTTATAAAACATTGATCTGTTAAAAACGTATCATCTTATCTTGAAACTAAAAGGAAATCTCAAAGTACCTACCAACCTGCAATCGGTTTCATTGCTTATTCGACAATGTTTTTAATGCTCTTATTTCACGTAATACGGTTTGCTGGGAGTATTCTATAGGTCTCTGTTATCACTATCATGCAACGGGTTATTAACTCCGGCCGTGACAAATAACAATGGTGATAACACAGCAGAGTCACTTAGACCCGCCCGCGCCGGAATCACTGGTGTCGTCTATTTGTGATAAATAATTTTAAATAATTCTCATTTAATATAAATAGTACAACTCTGTCCACTACCGTTCTCATTATGTGTTGGGCTATACTATTGTCGCTGATTAATTTAAGAATTGGTAACTCCAATTATTACCTATGTGTTTTGTTGTTTGATTTAGTAACATCGTATCTGCGATTTTCTTCAGTTTAACTTAAATTACAAGACACATTTCATGCACTTGAATAATAACGGCATTTAATTTTCATTTCAATAAAGCGTTGACCCGAAAGGGCGGCATAATTACATGAATGCATTAGCGTTATTAACTGAAAGCTGCGATTCGAAATAAATTCTTAAACAATAATATTATTTTATTCCTATAGCCTATGATATTAAATGATTTCAAACATTAAAGTAACCGTTGGGTGATTGCATTGGCCACACAAGTAACACGAAATAGGAATCGTGATCCCGTGCTATATTTGCTTTGTTGTTTTTAATCTCGCCGGGCTTTGGCATATAAATTGTAAAGAAAGAATGTGTGTAATGTTTGTAATATCGCTTAGGTTCAAGCGAACTGTGTTGAATTGGGATGAGACTCCACCAAAGCGGAGATGTGCGGAGCGGAGCGGAGATGTGTCGTAAGACTCGTAAGCAGCCAAACAGATTTTGGCCTCAACACGTGACCGTCTCAGCATTGAAATCCTATTGGCTACTAACGGCACATCATAGCTCCGCTTCACAAATCTCTGCTTGGATGGAGTCTCAGCATTTGCGGGTCACAGTAGCAATAAACCGGTCCTAGCAAACCCAGGTTGACCTTGACTCGTCGCTGCCGCGATTACGCCGAATAACAATTTTTCACTTTGTTTGTTCACTTTTTCGTCCGTTTCCAAAAGTGTGGAGAAATTTTATCGAAGTGCGGGGAGTGATTTTTGGCATAATATTTCTGCGTTTCAGCCATTTACATTACATTTTATTTCTTGTCATCGAAATGTTACTTCTTTTATGTGACTATTCTTTTTAATGTTATGTGAATGTGAACATTGAAGAACTATTTTTATACAAAACTGCAGTCTCAATGTCCATGAAATTAATAAGTATTATTCTCATCTAAAGTTACCAAAACAAAATAATGTCGAAATAAACTTTTAAATTTTAAACAAAGTTTTTTTTATACACAAGTTACTTAAAAATCTAAAAATGTAGGAAAAAGTGGTCTCAGACATAATATGTTTGTACATTATAGGTACTTTGTATTGTCTAAGTATAAATTCATAAAAACCTGGTGTTAATTTTCCTAGATTTGCTGAATTGCTATTCACGTAGAATCGCATTTCATTCTAGCTGAATTCATGAGTCATGCATCATCGTTAAACGTGCGATGCGGGGCTCCCACGGACGAATTCACACACATCGTCTTACATTACTTTAATATTCCCTCGTGTTTGACTACGACTTTCAAGGTCGTTTATATTTTTGTGCAGATTTACATCGTCAGTATTTTTGAGTTCTTCCCTTGGAGGCTAGCTTTAAGTTTAAACACCGGTCAAAATTGACACGGCTGCCCCCGATAGCCAGCGAAATGCTGAAATTGTATTTTATTAAAGTTTTTCTAGTTCGATCAACTAATTATTATTGAAGAAACACACCTAGCCGGAAAAAGGCGACTGAAATTCCGCGTGACTAAGCCTGCAACGTTTTTGAAATTGAAGATGACACTGTGCCATTATTACTTCGCGAATGTACTATTGTATAGAAAATGCAGTGACGCTGCATTTTGGGCACGATTTTCAGCCTGTTGTCATAACACAGGCTCAAAAACATTTAATATGCATTGTTTTCTTATCTTTCAACCATATATCTAACTTGTTTTATCCTTGAAGGTATTTCTTGATGGGATCCTCAATTTAATCAAAGAAAATTCATTGTCACAATTTCACGCTTACTAAACTAAGTAATCGACATCCTCCGGGCCTATCACTTAACCAACCATTGCTTCCGGGGCAGTAGAGGGTGAAATACGCCCTGTTCCGTATCTTCGCTGAGGCAGCCATTCGCACCGTTACGGGATCATTTAATTGACCTCGGCCATACGATCTATCTGCCTCACCCACGCGATTCGTCCATGCAATCTACTTGTGAGAAGTAATCTTTGTCGCTGGCTGCCTGCGTAAATTGTCAATTCAACCAACAACAACAAAAAAATATATAATCCAGTATTTGAAGCGGTTTAAACCTTTATTTTATTAAACACTAGCGGTCGCCCGCGACTCCGTCCGCGTGGTTTCCGGTTTCCGCAAACATACACTATACCTATAAAGTTCCATACAAACATTAATCCCCTTTTTCATCCCCTTGGGGTGGAACATATAAAAATCCTTTCTAAGGGAATCTTTATGTCATAGTAACTTTATGCATGGCAAGTCCCAGCCCGATCGGTTTAAAATTGACAAAGTGTCATACAAACATTAATCCCCTTTTTCATCCCCTTGTGGTGGAACATATAAAAATCCTTTCTAAGGGAATCTTTATGTCATAGTAGCTTTATGCATGGCAAGTCCCAGCCCGATCGGTTTAAAATTGACAAAGTTTCATACAAAAATTAATCCCCTTTTTCATCCCCTTGGGGTGGAACATATAAAATCCTTTCTAAGGGGATCTTTATGTCATAGTTGCTTTATGCATGGCAAGTCCCAGCCCGATCGGTTTAAAATTGACAAAGTGTCATACAAACATTAATCCCCTTTTTCATCCCCTTGTGGTGGAACATATAAAAATCCTTTCTAAGGGAATCTTTATGTCATAGTAGCTTTATGCATGGCAAGTCCCAGCCTGATCGGTTCAAAATTGACAAAGTTTCATACAAACATTAATCCCCTTTTTCATCCCCTTGGGGTGGAGCATATAAATATCCTTTCTAAGGTGATCTTAATGTCATAGTAGCTTTATGCATGCAAAGTCCCAGCCTGATCGGTTCAAAATTGACAAAGTTTCATACAAACATTAATCCCCTTTTTCATCCCCTTGGGGTGGACCATATAAAAAACCTTTCTGAGGGGATCTTTATGTCATAGTAGCTTTATGCATGCAAAGTCCCAGCCCGATCGGTTTAAAATTGACAATGTTTCATACAAACATTAATCCCCTTTTTCATCCCCTTGGGGTGGAACATATAAAAATCTTTTTTAAAGGGATCATTATGTCATAGTAGCTTTATGCATGCAAAGTCCCAGCCCGATCGGTTTAAAATTGACAAAGTTTCATACAAACATTAATCCCCTTTTTCATCCCCTTGGGGTGGAACATATAAAAATCCTTTCTAAGGGAATCTTTATGTCATAGGTAGAAGCTTTATGCATGGCAAGTCCCAGCCTGATCGGTTTAAAATTGACAAAGTTTCATACAAACATTAATCCCCTTTTTCATCCCCTTGGGGTGGAGCATATGTCATAGTAGCTTTATGCATGGCAAGTCCCAGCCCGATCGGTTTAAAATTGACAAAGTTTCATATCGATACCTTAAATCTCAAATGGCGTAAGCGCCAAATTGGTCAAAATGACTTTTGAATGCAGTTTTATTCAGTTTTTTTTTCTCTATCGATCTGTATATTTAAAATCCTGAAATTCGCAAAAAAATGGTCATTACGACCCGATGTTTTTTATAGATTTGAACACTTTTTATAAGGTAAAGAGGTCGTAAGCAGCTATAAATTTAATGCATGAACAACGTCAGGGCGTAACGAGATATTTTAATACATTAATATGGCGTATCACACATAGCCAACTTTATTTGGTGGTTACGCCCTTAGAAATTATTGTAAAGTGAAAAAAAAAGTAAAAACACACGGGGGTAAGGGACATCATTTTTCGGTTTCGGCGTTTACACCACACACAATTTTTATTATTGAAAGGCGTTTACACCCTATAAAAACACGATTTTTTTGAGATTAAGGTCGTATCTCCCATAAATTCATAAAAAAAATACAAAATAAGGGGTATTTTCTACATCTTTTATTGAATTTGGTACATTAAACGAGTAAGAGGATTTTAGGAAACAAAATAAAATCTAAAAAAAGCCAAGGCCGAGAGAATAAGAAGGCCTAATTCGATTAAGTAGTGGTAGAAAAACGACCCTTATTCTTAGCAACAATGATTTCTACTTATATTAATATAATATTTACGTAATAATCAACTTTAAAATTCAATTAAAGTCCTAATGGAGTTAGAAAAGATTACAAAAATTGTATTAATTTAAGAATCAATGAATCAAGTAGCTACGTTCAAAAAGTAAGAGATTTTAGAAAGCCTTTATTTAAAATAATCAGTCAAAAAAATTAAATTGAAACTATCAAAAACAATCAAACATAAAAAAACAGTATTTTTCTGTGTCTGTAACTCCGTCCTCTATATCAGTGCCTGGTAATACATCTGGCACATCTTCTGCTGTTTGTAATCGCGGGTGATATTCTTCATGATATGTTTTTGGGATAATGCCGTCTGTGCACAATTTTAATAATAATTTAGGAAATCAGAGTGAGCTGATACGATGACATTATAAGGTCGTGGTGTCTTTCTTGCTGATTAAAAGTATGTCGGCCATTGCGATGGAAGGTAAGAGCCCATCGCAATGGTCGTGGCGTAGCTACTTGATTCATTGATTCTTAAATTAATACAATTTTTGTAATCTTTTCTAACTCCATTAGGACTTTAATTGAATTTTAAAGTTGATTATTACGTAAATATTATATTAATATAAGTAGAGTTGCTAAGAATAAGGGTCGTTTTTCTACAACTACACTGCTTAATCGAATTAGGCCTTCTTATTATCTCGGCCTTGGCTTTTTTAGATTTTATTTTGTTTCCTAAAATCCTCTTACCCGTTTAATGTACCTAATTTAGTAAAAGAAGTAGAAAATACCCCTTATTTTGTATTTTTTTATGAATTTAATGGGAGATACGACCTTAATCTCAAAAAAATCGTGTTTTTTATAGGGTGTAAACGCCTTTTTGTCATATTTTCAGAAGTCGTAACCGACTTCTATTTTTTAAAATATAAGATTTAGGTGCAAATAGTTCTAACTGAAGCCTTCATCTCAAAATTCTAAGAAATTTGATGTATAAAACATTTTTATAGTATTAAAATATATAAAGTTATGATTTAAACAAATATTTTTTTTTTGTTTTTTTGCTCTCCTGAAAAGTTGTGTTTTGGTGGTTACGCCATTTGAGATTTAAGGTATCGATATAAACATTAATCCCCTTTTTCATCCCCTTGGGGTGGAACATATAAAAATCCTTTCTAAGGGAATCTTTATGTCATAGGTAGTAGCTTTATGCATGGCAAGTCCCAGCCCGATCGGTGTAAAATTGACAAAGTTTCATATAAATATTAATCCCCTTTTTCATCCCCTTGGGGTAAAATAATAGTTATATACTATAGCCTATAACCTTCCTCGTCAAATAGGCTATCCAACACAAAAAGATTTTTTCAAATCGGACCAGAAGTTCCTGAGATTAGCGCGTTCAAACAAACAAACAAACAAACAAACAAACTCTTCAGCTTTATATATTAGTATAGATATTAGTATAGATTCAGCCCTTAATACTTTTGTAACCAATTTCATTGAAAGCACTTATCAAATCGTTGTATATTTTTTCTATTTGAATGAAATATGAACGAAATGCGCTCGGAAAAGGAAGAAAGGAATAACGGATAAAAGTAATGATGTTGTTTTTGTGGCAGACTCGTGACGAACATTATTTCCGAACCAATATCTCTCCGCTTTCGCCTTCATTGTTCTTAAGAAAATAGCGAATGTTTTTCACGCCCTTATTACACATTTCTTAGAAGATCTCCAGGCGTGCTCAATTATGCATGTAGTGAGAATCCCCATTATCTGCGTAATTAGAGCGACACGACGTAATTATATAACTGCGCAGTGACTACTGTGTCATTGTCAATGGACCAGGATTATCTTATTCATAGGTATGGGAGGGGCATTCATGGGCAAAAGACCTACCTGGCTTCTGTTCGAAGTGTTGAACGGAGTTTTAAACCATAGAGATCTTATTTAGGATGACTTCATTGCTCTACATGCAGGTATTAATATAATTTTGACTTTAGTCCTTCTTATTATTACTACTAGTCATTGCGGAAATCTAAGTAAAGGGTATAAAACCACTGTACGCGGACGTTGAACGCTTGTAAAAGCTAATAATAAAATTAGTTACACAAACTCTAAACTGTGACAGCTATTTTCGTTGTCATGTTGCAAGTTTAGGTTTTATGCCGTTGGTGGGAACGGAACATATTTTGTGCTATTCAATACGAAGTAATTTATGTATTATGGTGTTTGTCGCTTATCAGATGTCATGTACAAGTTGCAATAATTGCGGACGGAAGCGCACACGAAACCGCCGCGGAGGATGTTTACCTCAATGCAATCCGCCGATAACTATATTAGTTGCACGGCCTGTGTGATGCGGTTAAACGTTGTTGCGTCCCGATGTTTGGTTAGCAATTCAGAACGCCTGAAATGAGATTAAACCAGTTAATGGAATTTCGTTGTTAAGGGCTTATGCCATGCTATCGAAATTAAAAGTTGGTGGTAAATGAAACTCGAACACTTCTTTGAATATTATTGACCTACATTAATAACTAATTGACAGAAAAGGCAGTCTTGTGACATATCTGGCTGTACTTAAAGACGGATCAGGTTACTTCCAGTACTTGCGTTCATATCACATTTCAGAATCGGATCTGATACCTTGTGCATACTTCTAGCCTTGGAGCCGTCCCAAATCATAAGATACGACTACGAGTAGAGTTTTTTATTCAAGCTTCTATTGTTTAATCCTGTATGGGAAGAATATGAATAGTTTTGAACAAATATAAAAAATAGACATTCACAAAATTGGCCACAACCAATTAAAACAATAGGTTTTGTGAATGAAGCATGATCCAGTAGGCAGCTGCTACAGTTAGACTTGCTAGAAATGTAGCAGCTGCCATGGCGTCAGAACATCTAACACTAAACGATAGGATAAAATTAAATGACGAAGCGCCCGTTGGTAAAAAATCCTGTCACTTGCTCTTCAATGATTCAATGAATGTCGACCGTTTGTCTGCTCGCTAGTCGCGCAAGTCTGTGTAAATAATAACATTGTCTGCATTCAATGGATCGGGTTGCTGCATCAGCCGAGGGGGGGGGGCGTACTCGTTTCCTGTCCCGACAATGTTATGGTTTCAGTTCGCCGTTCGCTGAATAACCTTGTCGGTGACGTTGAGGCATAGTGCGCTACATGACAGCAGTGCCAGTCTGTAGCACTGCAGTATTTAAACATTATCGAGTAGCTTATGAGGGCCTTATCAAATACTGCATTCCTTTACGTAGGTAAAACTCTAAGGAAGATTAACAGGATCATATTAGACACATCCCTACTAATATTATAAATGCGGAAGTAACTGTCTGTCTGTATGTTACGCTTTCCCGCTTAAACCTCTAAACCGATTTTGATGAAATTTGCCACAGACAATCTTAAGACCCTGAGAAAGTACATAGGCTACCTTTTATTGCGATAAAAAGGGAACTGAAATCGCGAGCGACCGCTAGTTATAATTAGAAGTTCATTTAATTACCTATTAATTTGTTTTTGAAGCTAAGTTTTGCGACTCAAAACATGTGAACTCGTGTTTCACTGGCATTTTGTTACTACTTACATAATAATGACCGGTTTACGGTTGACGAATGTTACCAATGTTACGCTACGCATCTAATAACTATTGCGTTTTATTTGTTACTGACCTTTTAGTTTGGTTCTGCTGACGCAACAGTCCACATACATTATGTGGTAATTGCTCTTTTACATATTTGTATTGCGAATATTACTTATAAATTATTATTGGGGTGGTTTTTATACCGATGAATTGAAGCAAGAATTATTCGCAAAAGAAAAGTTATGGCTTTTAAAGAAAAGCAGTTGAAGTTAACTAAAGATTTGTCCAAAAATACTCCAAAAGCGCCTCTAAAAGTTGCTTCGAAACACGTGTCGATGCCGAGTTGTTTGAATATGAACCATTCGCGGACACTTACGCGAGTTATAGTTGCTATTTTTAATGAGTGGTTAGGTGCAGAGTGTAGAAATCTGTAGCTAGGAACCAGCGCGCGCAAGGTTTAGCATTCCGATCGCGCGAGACGCGGTGAAAGCGAAGTATGGCGACTAGGCGAAATGAAATTATTTTTACAATTATTATCAATTTATTTTACGCTATTTAATTTGTCATTTGTGGTCTACCTACACGGCGAACTTTACAAGCGGTGTCGATCTGGTTTTCCTGCTTATTAAAGTATGTATGTATGTAGTATGTGAATGTGAGCGTGGCGGATTTGGTCATTAGTAGGTAAGACAATGGAATCGTCTGATTGTGATATTTCTCGATATTTTTCATTGAACATCCGGAATTTCAATGACATTAATTTAATATTATCTATTTACCGACCGAAATCCTAACAGAGTTACGATCTAATAAAATGTTTTATATGCTGCTGTGCATTACTTTTTTCACTAGCATTGTTGTTTTCGTTCGCCGCCGCTGCTACATTGCGTTGAACTTTAACCCAGTTACGCCTTATCTGCGGATCACTCGCCTATCGGCTCTTGATGTCCAGCAACTAGCCGCTATGTTTAATGGATGTAGAAAGTCATTTGCATTTAACTAGTATGGTGTTATTCACATTGCATTGCATTTCACTGCAGGTGTGATATGTTAAGTTTGTTTACCTTCTTATTGCCTCCGTGGTGTAAGAGCGCTGTGCTCAAAAAACCATGGAGGTCGCGGGTACGAATCCCGCGGGAAACACTTTCACTTTGTGCCGGTTTTCCCACATTGGTTAGGACAGTGCAGGCTTGAATCAACTGACTGTTCGGTAATAATGAAGATTTCGTGCTTCGGAAGACACGTTTAGCCGTTGGTCCTGCTGAATATGATCCAAAATGGTCTAGTTTCTCTTGTGAGCGTTGCGGAGGTCAGACGACAGCCGCTCCATTGTAAATAACCAGGCTGGTCAGTCCAGGATCTTTGTCGTATCGTACCCTGGGCTCCGAAGCAATGAACGAAGACGCAACGGGGAGAGGCCTAGCATGATGATAAGTTTTATTTACCTTCATAGATTGCTTATAAATCTCCTAAGATGTCTTAACAACGCTAATGTACATCTTGAGAATGACTGTTCAATTCTTTGCAATACACAATTGATAATACGATAAAATAGATATGTTCAGTGATACAGCGATATTTTTGTTACAAATGTGACACTTGAATGAATAGATGATGGATCTAGGCTTTCAGGCAAACATCTGAACCAATAATAATGCAACTAAAGGTTACAAAATACGCCGTGCAAAATGATTTCATTTTGCTATAACTGAATTCGAAATTCTTATTTCAATTCATAACTAAATAATATGTATGTATAGGGCTTATTATGCATTACATTTAACGTTATTAAAACGAGCTTAAGTAATTTATAGGAGAGGCATGTTTAATATTTTGAAGATACAAGACAAGATGTCGAGGGGTACCGTTAGTGGCGCACTGCGGTTCACCTAATTGGACGCGAATTTTCACAGCGTAGGAAACTTTGTTTCATGTAGGACGTCTAAAATTGTCTTCATATGAAGTCGTCTAAACACGACATGAAACAATTTAGGAGAGACTAACTTTGTGTATACGAAAAGTAATTTTAAATACGTTGGCGAGAACTGGGGAATGTTGATACTCCATCCTTTATATCCGTTTTCATGTTTAAAGATGTTCCATACTGAATGTAAAAAGCTTTCTGATGCTATTGATGATCGTTTAAATTTATGAGATCTTAAGACGCGGGGATTAGATTTGGCGCATTGCGAATTCTGTAATTGAAAATCCGTGGCCTGACGCTCGGAATAGCAAGAGAAAGTGTTAAATAGGCGAAGTGTTTTGCAGATACGGCACATCTCAGCTGGATTTATAAATGCCAGCTTAAGAGAACATGATAGACTACTTTGGGTTGGCCATTACCATTGCATTGTGTTGCTTTAACGTTATTTGAATTTGAAGTAGGATCGATACAAAAACGTTTAATGACAATCTCGAACACAAATGCAAATTTTCTTCTGCTGTTACTCTACCTTTTATAGGGAAGATTTTACATAAAAGATATATGTGTAGGTACATTACATACATCAGAATATTTAAGAGCTGAAGAGTTCGAGCCGTAAGATAGGTACGTGCCGCACTGCGGAGTGCGGGAGTCCTAGCAGCAACGAGTGTGATTTAAAGATGTCGAGCCATTCGAATAAATAAAAAGGTTAATTATAAAATATACAAAAAAATTGGTTATTGTATAGATGAAGAAGATATTGCTTTTGCTTTCTTGTAGTTATAATGTCAATTTCTGCACTACCTGTTGTGCAGTCACGAAGATTCTTATATGCGCTGGATTAATTCCATAATTTTTTGAAACATTAGTTTGTTCTCGATGTTGTAGGTAATAGACGACTATCAAATTCATAAAAACTAAACATTACATCATAATATTATGTAAAATAAGATTTATTATATGATCGAATGAAGACGAAGCTAATTTGTTATGTTCCTTATAACGGATTCTAAATTGAATAACGATAATGCATTTGCACTTGCACCCGTAACCAATTGCATTTGATTGCTTGAAAGCCTAAACTCTCGTAGGTACACTGCGAATGGCGTACATTACTTCCTTCTTGAAACAGTATCATAGCTACTTGTGGTGCAAGGCATCGATGGAATGCTAAGTACGCTCGAAAATCAGCGGGTTTATTGGATTTGCATAACATTTGACGTATGGTTTGTTGACCAATCGCAACCGCGGCCTTGAGGGACGCGCTCGCGTGCCTTTGATAGCCGGAACGTGCTGTGTCAACTAGTGTTGGGCTATGGCGAATATGATATTGGAAGCTTATTAATCAGACCGAGTTTCAAATGTCAGGTCGATAGGTTATAGGTATGTATTTCACCTACCAGTGTAGCAGGAAATTGAGGATTGTGTTGCAGTAGGCAAAGTGACGTTCTCTTTGCTTTTATATGCGACATTGTTCACTTTTTACCCAATTTTAATTTAGGTTGAAATCAAAAATTGCCCTCCCAATAATTACATAAGAAATACACTTATAGGAATCAAGTTAGGCTCATACATTTCATGTATGACTTTCCTCCTGATTAACTATTTCTCTGTATTACGCAAGTAGATGGAATTAGCGTCTGTTTCTTTTGTTCATAATTTTATTTTTTTAATCGGTTGTTTAGAACAGATTAACATAATCAACCGCTGCAAGTGCAGCCATTCCATGGTGTCAAGACAGTCTAATCGTTAGTCGAATATTATTTATCGATTATCGATTTTCCGTGCTCTCATCGGTCAACATCACTAGATGTCGATAATGTCGTAAATGTCGCCGCGGCGGCTAGCGAATGCTCACGTCGCCTTGGGTCCTTTCTCTTGCACTGAAAAATGGCAAGGAGATAGCGTTGCTGATGTGAGTTTTAATTAAAATTATTAAATAAACAAAGCAATTATTTGCTCCGCAGTATGTATTAAATGTCGTTAAAAAAAAGTATGAAGAAATACCAAAAGACGTCAGAGAGTATGCAAGATGTTGTAGTTTTCTTAAAACCTGGATTTTAGAAACTGGGTAATGCCTACTTTTTCAGTCCGTTAAGTCTAATCCAATCATAACTTATAGTTTTTAGGTAATCAAAATCATGACACCTCTTTTTCAGTTCATTGTACTTAATAATCAGATTAATGTTACTATAATACTAGCGGCCGCCCGCGACACCGTCTGCGTGGATTTCGGTTATACCATAGCCTAAAGCCTTCCTCGTCACGTGGACTATCGCAACACAATTTTTTTCAATTCCAACCAGTAGTTCCTGAGATAAGCGCGTTCAAACAAACAAACATACAAACAAACTTTCAGCTTTATTTTTAGTATAGATTAACATGTTCAGTAATGATTTTTTCTCTTATTTCTATAGTGATACATTTTTGCAAATATACTAGAGTAGTTTAACGTGTACATACATGGTATTAACCTGCGCGCTGTAAAAACTAATCCTTGAATCGTAAAAAATATGATTCTACGTCCCAATCGATATCCCTCCATGTAAGTTTATTTCATGTTTTACTGCAGTAGGTACTACAATTTTGTACATATTGGTTTTACATTTTTCTTATACAAATAAAAGGCATATGGATGTTTACTCACTTAGTTGAATGGATAATAGTTGAATGGATAACACAATGTTAGCTGTTGTTTTTACGATAAATCATATATAAATTGAAGAGAAACAGGCATATTATATGAATCGTAACTGATACAAATTAGATAACAGTTAATCAATGGCGGCTTTATCTGATTAGCCGTTTTGTAATTAATTTGCAGTATTGCATGTTTGAATATGCAGCTGTTTCTGAATTAACTACAATTGTCACAAATGGTGATCATTAATTTTCAATGTGTCACAAACTTTTTATTTTCGAACGCAGGGGGCGTTTAAATAATAATAAAAAAATTAAAATATTATTTTATTTTACGTCCTTTATATCCTACTAGATCCTACTCTCCATAAAACATGTATTAATGAAAACTTGTTGTATTTGTTGCAGAGACATCAGTACAGTGCGAGGAGAGTGGTCGGTGTGTTGCATCGAAGACAGCGGCCTGCTGCCGTCGAGCGTGCATGACGCTGCACACAACGAGCAATACTGTCCGCAGGTACTAGCCGACTCGGGTCGAACCATGGGTCGGGGTAATACCCGACGGAGCGGAACCTGGGTCGGGGGTCCTACCCGGCGCCAGTCAAGACAATAGACAAAGAACACGTGATTGGATGCTAACTAGGCCATATGTTTGTTAATGACATGAGTAGTTAATGACTGAATTGGAATGTGCAAAACGGTTCATGTCGTTTTGATTGAATTGGTGATCAGAAACTGCTTGCGGTTTTAATTTGTCATCTTGTCCGTCATAAGTAAACAAGTTAGACGTGTTGCGCCGACCCCGCCTAGCGTGAGATAAGGGCAGGAGGATGATGATCTTGTCCATCATTAGCCCATAGTATAGTAGGTCTATTTACCTACAGTATATGGTATTAGTATGTGAACAAGTTATTACCATGCCGTTAAAATTTTACAAGCAAAAACTGGGTTTATTCATTTAATAAGGTGACCGCTTACCTTGCGCGTCGTACTTGATCGACACAAACTCGAATCGGTTGTTCGGAGGGGGTACACACTCACGGCACGGTACTGGCTTGTCAACATGCTATTGAAGGCAGCGACCGTTCTGTTGCAGAACATCAAAATTTTGCAGTAATAGGCACCGGAAGCTGCTGCCGCTCCGGCAGACGTGACTGGCGCGCGCCGCGGGAGCCGACCGCCCGCATGCCGCCCCGCTGACGCCGCACACCCGCCCCGCCAGCCGCCGCCGCACCGGCCGCACCGTCCCGCACACATGCGAGCGGGCGCCTAGCTACTGCTACTAGCCACTAGACACCCGATACTGCCATACCGTATAACTATCTGGTGAGCATTGATCATACTAAGTGGTCCACATTGTCTATGGAGAAGGCATGCCGTCGCGTATATCTGGCGCACCAGCCACTAGCCACTAGACACCCATTCCATTTACCGTACTATCTGGTGAGCATTGTTTGTACTAAGAGGTCCCCCCAATGGCCTTTGAAGGCTGGACGAGGCTTTTCTTATATGAGCTCGGTAGCCTAGTTTTAGAGCGCCGCTTCACATGCGTGAGGTCAGCAGTTCTAATCCAGTCAGGCACGCACCTCTGGATTATCCAAAAATCTGTGCGTAATCACGTACCAGAAGTGGTTAAAAGGAAAACATCGTGAGAAAACCTACACACTACGCACGACACGACGAGAAGGCACGACTCCGCGCGCATCTCGCTCCGCCTCGGCCGCGGCAGCGCCTCCCCGTGCCCACATGCACGCCCGCCCGTGCGAGTGAGTTTATTCCTTGAGCGAGGGTCCTACTCATAAATGATTGCATGATGAACACATATCTGAGAATAAATATAAATGAAATAGAATACCACGAGGCATGAAATACTCATTTTGTATTTGTTAATGTCGTATAATGAAGATTCAACAAATTAATCAATATCTTAATGCTAATTTTACGTCCTGGGGGGCGATTCACTAAGCGCAAATGTCATAATCTCACAGTTGTGTCATCGGCGACAGTAGGAAATTAGTATAATTTTGTACTGTCGCCGTTGATACAACCGTGAGATTATGACATTTGCGCTTAGTGAATTCCACCTCTTATTATTGGATAAGGTGTTGTAGCCGTTTGAAAAATATGTAATAAAACGATTCATCCCACCGTTTTCAGATCCAGCGTCAAGAAAAAATCTTATAAGTCTCAATCAACAGCCCCATTACAATTAGTTAGTGGATAATAAGTGTGATACAACCGCCGCCATGGGTTCCGTGAACGTGAACCGCAATGTCGCGGACGCGTTCTACCGGTACAAGATGCCGAGGATCTGCGCCAAGGTCGAGGGCAAGGGGAACGGCATCAAGACCGTCATCGTGAACATGCCCGAGGTCGCTAAGGCGCTGGGAAGGCCTGCCACCTGTAAGTACAATAATTTTTTTTTCTAAATATTTTAAGAATGAGTTTGATACTCAACCAAATCTAAAATGTATGCTGTGTACTGTGTCGTAAGTAGCCAGTAGGATTTCAAGCTATTGATTGATTGATCATGTGTTAAGGCCAAAATATTAAAAATACCTATTGGCTGCTTACGATACATCTCCGCTCCACAGCACACATCTTAGCTTTGGTGAAGTTTCACCCTGTTAATCCCATTTAAATCCGACTCAATTGTCGTTTCGTGCTGATGAGGTCGCTACTATCGCCAAATTATTTCCCTTGAAATAAATTCTTACAGCTAATTAAAACTCAGTAAAAGGTATTTTCGACAATAGTAAGATGTGATGTCACAGGTATACATACAGGATAATTGGGTATTTGACTGCATTTAAAATAAATTATGAAACTCATACATTAAAGACGAAATTTAAAAATAATCACAAATCATTTTGTCACAGTTACAGTTTCGCTTTTAACAAATTATCATAGCTTATCGAAACTAAAAAAGTATTGATTTGACAATATTAGCTTGTGACGTCATATGCTTGAATTTCATACAGTTTTCCCTACAATGTTGCGTTTTTGACATTTAATAAAAGTGAGTGATTTGACCTGTCAGTCAAATACCGTATTGTGACATCACATTTGACTGCACATAAATGACATGACATGAATTTGTTTCAGACCCGACAAAGTACTTCGGTTGCGAGCTGGGTGCCCAGACCCAGTTCGACTTTAAAAACGAGAGGTTCATCGTCAATGGCAGCCACGACTCTGCCAAATTACAAGATCTACTTGACGGGTAAATATTTAAACTTTTTATAAAGCAGATTTTCTTCTAGCATTATAATAGTGTGGACCATACGAGTTTCTACCATTATGTATAATTCGTCCTATTGACAAACTGACAATCAATATTTCAAAGCTTTTCCTCAAAGTGTCACAAAAGAGTTGAAAGTCTTCGGACGGGATCTGTTCTTTTGCTTGCGTCCATCATAGTGCCAACTATGACGTCATCACCTTTTTTGCAGCTTTAAATTTCCTGGTCTTTTTCATTATGAATCAGCTCTTGTACTGTCTTAGGAACCAACTTAAATGTTAACAATGTTGCTTCACAGATTCATCCGCAAGTTCGTCCTGTGCCCGGAGTGCGACAACCCGGAGACTGATCTGATCGTGTCGACGAAGCGGAACACCATCTCGCAGGGCTGCAAGGCGTGCGGCTACCACGGCCAGCTCGACTTCAACCACAAGTTGAACACGTTCATACTGAAGAACCCGCCCGCCGCCGATCCTGCCATGCAGGTGATGATCTGTTTCTAGAATATTCTTCTAGCAGAGACTCTGCAACCCGCAACTAAGTCTTGTGCCCTGAGACGGTCTGATCGTGTCGACGAAGCGCAACACCATCTCGCAGGGCTGCAAGGCGTGCGGCTACCACGGCCAGCTCGACTTCAACCACAAGTTGAACACGTTCATACTGAAGAACCCGCCCGCCGCCGATCCTGCCATGCAGGTAACCTAACGCTTCTAGAATATTCTTCTAGCTGAGAATCTGCTACCCGCAAGTTCGTCATCTGCCAGGAGACGTATCTGATCGTATCGACGAAGCGCAACACCATCTCGCAGGGCTGCAAGGCGTGCGGCTACCACGGCCAGCTCGACTTCAACCACAAGCTGAACACGTTCATACTGAAGAACCCGCCCGCCGCCGATCCTGCCATGCAGGTAACCTAACGCTCTAGAATAATCACGATGAGAATATGCTACCCGCAAGTTCATCCTGTGCCTGTGAGACAACCCGGAGACTAACCTGATCGTATCGACGAAGCGCAATACCACCTCGCAGGACTGCAAGGCTACCACGATCAGCTCGACTTCAACCACAAACTGAACACGTTAATACTATTATTACTACCATGCACGCTTCTAGAATAATCAAGCTGCAAAATAATCTCCTAGATGATGATGAAATTGGTAACACAATGGATCAACATCATCGCAGTCCACTGGTGGACGTAGATCTGCTCAACAAAAAGGTTTTGTCCAATTAACATGCTCTCTCCCCGGAATGTCCTTAAGTGGCTCCTAATGAGACCCAGGGGAAGAAATGTGACAATGCGCGACTAAAATACAAGTAGCAATTATCTTCAAGTTGATCAAGGTTTTCATATGAAATGTTGTTTATTCCAGGGCTCTTCGTTGACGGAGGGCAACCGCGGCAAACGCTCCAAGCGCTCAGGCCCCGGAGCCAATGCTAACGGCAACCACGATCCCGATGGCCAGGACGCTAAGAACGTATGTATTTTTAAATACAAATTTTTTTTCTTACAAATATTTACTATTTTACTTTTTAAAAGTTTTAGATATATGCAACAAATTTATTAATAATTTTTCTTGTAGTTTGTTGAGTTCATACTCTTTTATTCCCCGCCAATATTTTTATGGAGCTTTGTGAGCACCTCCTTTGACTGAACATCAAAGAGTTCTCATTCGTCGGATTAGACGAGTCAGCGGAAGACTTGAACACGACCGTGAACACGTTTTGCGTATTTTGTATTTATCTGTGTATATGTAATAAGAGATTTTCTACCTTGTAAATGTGTTTTACCGACAAGAGCAACGCTCTTATATTTTGATGATGATGTATCTTACTTGTCCAAAAAGTTATCTCTTTCATTTTGTAGCTACACTATCCCATCCCGGAAATGTGAGGGGGAAGGGGGGGATATATGAAAAAAAGAAATTATGCGCGGGTGAAAGCCACGACGGAAGGTTAGTCTAGTGAATAAATAAGTCACTGTATTTCTATGACTTGCACTTGCAGGAAGGCGAGACGCCCATCACGCCGACCACGCCGCACCCGCGCAGCAGCAAGAAGGACAAGGCGGCCGCCGACGACGACGACGACTGCAACTGGACCGTGGACGTCAGCGAGGCCGCCGTGCGCGCGCGCATGCAAGGTACGGTCGTCGCTAGCAATGCGAGATGAGAGATACAAAGTCTTTGGCGGTGATTTTCCAAAGACAGCCAAGGGCTTGTGAATACCAATCCGCATTTGGCAAGCGTGGTGATTAAGCCAAAACGCATGTTTATAACAAAAGCCCTGCTTAAATCAGCATCAGGAGTATCAGCTATGGGACATTAATGGTAATGTGAGACTACAATCTAAAAGAGTATGTTTGTTTGTTTGTTTGAACGCGCTAATCTCACGCGGAACTACTGGACCGATTTGAAAAAATATTTTCGTTTTGCATAGTCCATTTGACGAAGAAGGCTTTAGGCTATAGAAAATCGAAATCGCGGGCGGTCGCTAGTTATAAAATATTGGCAGTGTTTGTTATTTTCAATTCAGCGACGAATGGTACTCAGTTTGAGTGACCGCGCAGTTTTGTGATGTTTTCTAGTAGCTAGCTTTCATAAATATCACAGTCGGCTTCTAAGACGTTTTAAGGACCTAGTTTCACGTGCTACACTCAATACTAATGTTATAAATTATAATTAATAAACCATTGCAGATCTGACGGAGGGCGCGAAGAGCATGACCGTGTCGGAGGACAGCGAGAAGAACGAGAAGCAGCGCATGGACCTGTTCTACGACTTCCTCAAGCAGCGCGCCGCCAGCAGCGACGTGGACGGCACGCGCGCCATCAACGACATCCTGCACGAGGCCGAGCGGTCGGTATTTTTAGTTTTTTATAGGAAGACTAACAGCAGCGATGGTGGCCTAGTGGTACGGACGCCGCTATGCTTATAACTAACTATACTTATAACAAGTGTCATCATCGTCATCAGCCTCGGTGCAGTCTACTGCCGGACGAAGGCCTCCGTCACATGAAGGGCTATAATATTGTCCATATGTACAATGCAGCGGGACGCGGTGCAGCCCCTCCTACATACTAAATAAATAATAATAATAAAAAAACTTTATTCAATAAACATTCTGCACAGGAAAAATCATTAAAATCTATATAATTATTATCTTAGTTGCTAAATTAACAAAATGTGCCAGAACTACGATTCCCTGTATTTCAGGCGGTAAAAAGGACTTATTTTATTCTAAACACTTACAAAATACTGAAATTACAAGTAAAGTTGGGTCGGCGCTAGTAAATGCTTCCGGTTTAATCGACGTTGCGCCGCGAGCGCTCTCGGGGCTCAGCGCGCGTGCGCTCGCGGCGCGTCGCCCGGGCTCCAGCACGCACGGCGCGGACTTGTTGAAAGACGCGGGGTCTCTAATCGTAATTGATGGAAGTAGCGATGAATGAGCACTGATCGGTCCACTCGGTCTTCGACAGGCTGGAGGTGAAGTCGAAGGCGCCCCTAGTAATGTTCGAGGTGCTGGTGCGGCCGACGGCGCTGGCCGGCGACGTGAAGAAGCACCGCGCGCTGCTGCTGCGCTTCACGCGCGGCGACACGCGCGCCCAGCGGGCCGCCCTGCACGCGCTCGTGGCCATGTGCGACCACCACCACCAGCTGCTGCCCAAGGTGCCCGCCATACTCAAGGTGCGTACATACTGCCACACACATGCACAGTGCGCAAGCACCGCGCGCTGCTGCTGCGCTTCACGCGCGGCGACACGCGCGCCCAGCGGGCCGCCCTGCACGCGCTCGTGGCCATGTGCGACCACCACCACCAGCTGCTGCCCAAGGTGCCCGCCATACTCAAGGTGCGTACATACTGCCACACACATGCACAGTGCGCAAGCACCGCGCGCTGCTGCTGCGCTTCACGCGCGGCGACACGCGCGCCCAGCGGGCCGCCCTGCACGCGCTCGTGGCCATGTGCGACCACCACCACCAGCTGCTGCCCAAGGTGCCCGCCATACTCAAGGTGCGTACATACTGCCACACACATGCACAGTGCGCAAGCACCGCGCGCTGCTGCTGCGCTTCACGCGCGGCGACACGCGCGCCCAGCGGGCCGCCCTGCACGCGCTCGTGGCCATGTGCGACCACCACCACCAGCTGCTGCCCAAGGTGCCCGCCATACTCAAGGTGCGTACATACTGCCACACACATGCACAGTGCGCAAGCACCGCGCGCTGCTGCTGCGCTTCACGCGCGGCGACACGCGCGCCCAGCGGGCCGCCCTGCACGCGCTCGTGGCCATGTGCGACCACCACCACCAGCTGCTGCCCAAGGTGCCCGCCATACTCAAGGTGCGTACATACTGCCACACACATGCACAGTGCGCAAGCACCGCGCGCTGCTGCTGCGCTTCACGCGCGGCGACACGCGCGCCCAGCGGGCCGCCCTGCACGCGCTCGTGGCCATGTGCGACCACCACCACCAGCTGCTGCCCAAGGTGCCCGCCATACTCAAGGTGCGTACATACTGCCACACACATGCACAGTGCGCAAGCACCGCGCGCTGCTGCTGCGCTTCACGCGCGGCGACACGCGCGCCCAGCGGGCCGCCCTGCACGCGCTCGTGGCCATGTGCGACCACCACCACCAGCTGCTGCCCAAGGTGCCCGCCATACTCAAGGTGCGTACATACTGCCACACACATGCACAGTGCGCAAGCACCGCGCGCTGCTGCTGCGCTTCACGCGCGGCGACACGCGCGCCCAGCGGGCCGCCCTGCACGCGCTCGTGGCCATGTGCGACCACCACCACCAGCTGCTGCCCAAGGTGCCCGCCATACTCAAGGTGCGTACATACTGCCACACACATGCACAGTGCGCAAGCACCGCGCGCTGCTGCTGCGCTTCACGCGCGGCGACACGCGCGCCCAGCGGGCCGCCCTGCACGCGCTCGTGGCCATGTGCGACCACCACCACCAGCTGCTGCCCAAGGTGCCCGCCATACTCAAGGTGCGTACATACTGCCACACACATGCACAGTGCGCAAGCACCGCGCGCTGCTGCTGCGCTTCACGCGCGGCGACACGCGCGCCCAGCGGGCCGCCCTGCACGCGCTCGTGGCCATGTGCGACCACCACCACCAGCTGCTGCCCAAGGTGCCCGCCATACTCAAGGTGCGTACATACTGCCACACACATGCACAGTGCGCAAGCACCGCGCGCTGCTGCTGCGCTTCACGCGCGGCGACACGCGCGCCCAGCGGGCCGCCCTGCACGCGCTCGTGGCCATGTGCGACCACCACCACCAGCTGCTGCCCAAGGTGCCCGCCATACTCAAGGTGCGTACATACTGCCACACACATGCACAGTGCGCAAGCACCGCGCGCTGCTGCTGCGCTTCACGCGCGGCGACACGCGCGCCCAGCGGGCCGCCCTGCACGCGCTCGTGGCCATGTGCGACCACCACCACCAGCTGCTGCCCAAGGTGCCCGCCATACTCAAGGTGCGTACATACTGCCACACACATGCACAGTGCGCAAGCACCGCGCGCTGCTGCTGCGCTTCACGCGCGGCGACACGCGCGCCCAGCGGGCCGCCCTGCACGCGCTCGTGGCCATGTGCGACCACCACCACCAGCTGCTGCCCAAGGTGCCCGCCATACTCAAGGTGCGTACATACTGCCACACACATGCACAGTGCGCAAGCACCGCGCGCTGCTGCTGCGCTTCACGCGCGGCGACACGCGCGCCCAGCGGGCCGCCCTGCACGCGCTCGTGGCCATGTGCGACCACCACCACCAGCTGCTGCCCAAGGTGCCCGCCATACTCAAGGTGCGTACATACTGCCACACACATGCACAGTGCGCAAGCACCGCGCGCTGCTGCTGCGCTTCACGCGCGGCGACACGCGCGCCCAGCGGGCCGCCCTGCACGCGCTCGTGGCCATGTGCGACCACCACCACCAGCTGCTGCCCAAGGTGCCCGCCATACTCAAGGTGCGTACATACTGCCACACACATGCACAGTGCGCAAGCACCGCGCGCTGCTGCTGCGCTTCACGCGCGGCGACACGCGCGCCCAGCGGGCCGCCCTGCACGCGCTCGTGGCCATGTGCGACCACCACCACCAGCTGCTGCCCAAGGTGCCCGCCATACTCAAGGTGCGTACATACTGCCACACACATGCACAGTGCGCAAGCACCGCGCGCTGCTGCTGCGCTTCACGCGCGGCGACACGCGCGCCCAGCGGGCCGCCCTGCACGCGCTCGTGGCCATGTGCGACCACCACCACCAGCTGCTGCCCAAGGTGCCCGCCATACTCAAGGTGCGTACATACTGCCACACACATGCACAGTGCGCAAGCACCGCGCGCTGCTGCTGCGCTTCACGCGCGGCGACACGCGCGCCCAGCGGGCCGCCCTGCACGCGCTCGTGGCCATGTGCGACCACCACCACCAGCTGCTGCCCAAGGTGCCCGCCATACTCAAGGTGCGTACATACTGCCACACACATGCACAGTGCGCAAGCACCGCGCGCTGCTGCTGCGCTTCACGCGCGGCGACACGCGCGCCCAGCGGGCCGCCCTGCACGCGCTCGTGGCCATGTGCGACCACCACCACCAGCTGCTGCCCAAGGTGCCCGCCATACTCAAGGTGCGTACATACTGCCACACACATGCACAGTGCGCAAGCACCGCGCGCTGCTGCTGCGCTTCACGCGCGGCGACACGCGCGCCCAGCGGGCCGCCCTGCACGCGCTCGTGGCCATGTGCGACCACCACCACCAGCTGCTGCCCAAGGTGCCCGCCATACTCAAGGTGCGTACATACTGCCACACACATGCACAGTGCGCAAGCACCGCGCGCTGCTGCTGCGCTTCACGCGCGGCGACACGCGCGCCCAGCGGGCCGCCCTGCACGCGCTCGTGGCCATGTGCGACCACCACCACCAGCTGCTGCCCAAGGTGCCCGCCATACTCAAGGTGCGTATCAGACATCACACGCCCACACAATGCTCAGGCACACGCACACACGGGCATAAGCCTACGCGTCACACGCATCCTCCGCGAGAAGCACAGTTAGTACATGACGCTCGGTGCGGGCGCATCACCCGGCCCGCACCGCGCGTGCCCGCCGCGCTCGCGCACTAAAATGGCATTCGTGCCATGTAAAGTGTAAATATAATAATGCCAAATGTAAAGCTAACTGCTTTTTATTGAACCCGAACTACTTATTTAAATGAGTCGGGGCATGCTCGCTGTTCGATTTTTGCTTACGGAGGAATGAGGGCGTTTGCAATTGAAAAGTCCGCTAGATGGCAATACGTAGGCGTGAGGTCTAACTGCTATGTCATTAGTGAATTTTGACATCTGTCAATGTCATGTCAAAATTCACCAATTACATACCAGTTAGACCTCACGCCTACGTATTGTCATCGCAAAAGATTTTTCAATCGCAAACACCCTCACTACGAGAATCATCATCAGCAACCTGTTCCGAATCCACTGCTGAATTTAAACCAAGTGGAGATGGGAGACGTATTCCCCAATTATTTCCTTTGTATTCCTAATAAATTATTCGTCCGCAGCTGCTGTACGACTACGACATCGTGGAGGAGAAGGCCATAATGGAGTGGACGGCGAAGCCCTCGCGCAAGTACGCGAGCAAGGAGGTCGTGGCGGACGTGTACAAGCGCGCGCAGCCGTTCATCGAGTGGCTGAAGGAGGCCGACGAGGAGGAGAGCGACGACGACGGCAACGACAGTGAGGAGGACTTCGAGGTATGAATTAGTCATTTCAATAACACCTAATACGACATCGTGGAGGAGAAGGCCATAATGGAGTGGACGGTGAAAGCCGCCCACTTGGCGGCTGGCAGCGACCCGTCCTGAAGCGAGCCCCACACACGGTCGCGGGCTTAGCTAGCCCGCGGCGACATGGTGCGTCAAAGCAAGGAGGTGGTGGCGGACGTGTACAAGCGCGCGCAGCCGTTCATCGAGTGGCTGAAGGAGGCCGACGAGGAGGAGAGCGACGACGACGGCAATGATAGCGAGGAGGACTTCGAGGTATGAGTTAGCCGTTTGAATAACAACAAATTCCAAGTTCATCATCTTCATTGACCTGTTTTGCAATAATGGACGTTGAACACCCACAAAAGAAGGGGTAATGCCCATAGTCACAATGCTGGGCATCACGTCCGAGCGCTCGAGGCGAAGTGAGTCGGCAGTGCGCCATCCCTCCCACCATGACTACTCGCCCCACCTCCTGACGTCACAACGAGTAGAGGGGACCGGTTGTAGGGAATCCTAAAGCCATTGCTTTATTTTAAAAATGAATGAATATGTCGCATGATCCTTACCTTCACGATTTCACAAATGCTAAGGTCATCACCATAAACTCAAATGGATTTCTTGTGTTTTACAGATTCAATACGACGACCGTGCCAAGGCGACGCCCATCAAGGCGGTGACGGCGACCGTGGCCAAGCCCGCCAAGCCGCAGGAGGACGACGACGAGAACGACGTCGACATCGACGCCATCTAAGCCGCCCCGCCCCGCCTCCCCGCCCGCTCCCCGCTCTACGCCCGCCTGCGATGACGTCGATACACGCGTATGCAAATACAAACCTTATTGCGTCTGCGTAAGGTCCTCCGAAGCGAGCGGGACACGAATAGACAAACGTATTCACAAACTAACCTTACTCCTTGCGCATAAGGTCCACTGAATTCAGTAACACGCGCAACAGGTGCGTGCTAAGTTCTTCACGCATATTCACGCGTACTCTAAACTGGACCACATCGCGTCCGTGTAAGGTCGCCTATTGCGTGACGCTGTTTTTCACGGAAGACCCACGCTAGGTTAGTTTCGAACTAAGGGTACTGTTTGCGTATTTCCACTGCACGTTGCGGAGGCCTTGCGGCATTGCGCGTATACGTTGTTGCTCGTGACTGACAATAGGTTATGCACGTTGAACTAACATCAAATTAGAATTGTGACACTGGCACTCCCTGGTGACTACTATAGACCGCTTAACTGAGTACGCGTATGTTGGGGAAATATTGTTAATGAAAGTGAAATGCTTCCGTTAAATTCCTACCCCTAGCGACAGTATGCGATTTCAGTTGAATGAGCTAATAACAAGCAAGTCTCAAGTGCATTTATCTGCACCAAATTATGAGGCTTTTCACCTTGACCGAGCAAACAAAATTGTTAATAACATCTAACAGTGTCACAAGTTCATGTTATTGTGCTGTTAATATTGATTCAGTTTCTATCTGTACAGTACTATTGGTTTGGCTCTATTGATTTGATTAAATATAGTATTAAGCCAGCTAAACAACAATAAAATATACCTGATGATGCAAATTGGATTGTGTGAACACATGATGTCATTCATCAATAGAGATATTGTTGTGTAAGCCGGTGATTGATACGGACGCATTGCATTTATTTTAAAACTAGATCCAATTAGTAACGTAACATGTAAATGTGAACCTATTCCAAATAAAAGTCTTACAAGTTAAGCTTATGGTACTGTAGTTCCGTATTATTTTGCTGAAAAGTAATCCATAGAAATAGCCCTTATACATTTGGTAGATAATTGTCATCACATATAGGACACAGTCGTCCAACTCAGGGTAAATAAGAAGCAGGCAGATTGTTAGAAAATGTGTTAGGCTGGCGTAGGCGGGTCGCTCCTTGCTCTTTACCGATAGGTAAGACTTAGCGTTGGTTAATCTCAACATTTTCAATATATTAATATAGCAATAGTGACGATTTTCTACCTGGCAGGTTAAATTTTAAACCACTCAATGTCATATGTCGTAGTTCCAAACTCTCCTCTAATAGCTTGTACGGATCGTGTCGATGTACATCGTAGAGTAGCATAGTTCCGCTGACAGCGTTTAATTTAGGCTGTTGAACGAGTGTCATATTAATTAAAATTGTATACAAAACGCCAACTCACAAGTGGCCAGTCGCGAATTGAGACTAGGGGTCAACGTTCGTTAACTTTTTATCGATACTTAAACTATCCTTTTTCAATTAGATTCATCGTAAGCGATTTACTCGTACAACACATATCTTTCCTATTGTGTTTTTTTAGCAAGCAAATCTTTCACTTCATCTCTATTGTCACTCTTTGCGACTGTTTCTTTATAACTTGCATATTCGGACTTTATCATTTCATTAAATTGTATAATGGGCCTTATTACTCAATTCGGACGTAACGTTTCCGATGTATGTGCTGGATCGGATAGGATTTTTTAGCGAAAGGCGTTGTAAGACGAGTTTTTACTCCAATATCTTTTACAATGGCACTGAGTCCAATATAGCAAAGCTTCTCTGTCTAGGGCGATTATCATAGGACGCTACTTTTTCTATTCCCAACAATATTTTGTTCCTATATATAGATTTTTAATGATATTTTTAATCAATTTTTCCGATATTTATTTTGGGATGGTTTACACGCACCGGAGCTAACAAGGCTTGTCACTCGGGATCTCAGTAAGTCGTTTCCAATTATAAATTAATTACTCATAATAATTAATTAGTCACAAAATGTAAAAAAAGGATACGGTTAAACGTGACAGCAATACGGAGAATGCCACAATTAAAGTGCCGTAGTCGAGGGCAATATACATTTGTATGGAATATTTAATATGAAATAGAAATTGATTTAGTAATTAAAATTGTAAAATCTGGTAAGTCGCGCGGTGGTCTGTACGGAGGAGTTTGCGAGTGCTGCCGCTAGTGGCGGGCATTCTTAGTGACACCGCCGGTCCACATCTCCCGCCATGTTAGTTAGCCTAAAGTTGTAGTATCACGTCAGTCTACGACAGATCTGATATGCAGCTTTACGCTACAACTAGACATTGGAGGCAGGATTATAGTTGTAAAAAACCCGTTAGCTACCGTTAAATAACCAAATTTTTGGTTAGCTACCGATAAAATGCAGTTGTTAACGGTTAGTTATCTGACAGTGACAGCTAAAAAGGGTATAGTTTTTTTCTTTTGTGAAGAGAAAATCGATATTCAAAAGATAAATAAAATTCATTTTAGATGTTATCCTACTACCTAATCCTACTAAGATTATAAATGCGAAAGTTTGTAAGAATAGATGGATGGATAGATGTCTGTTACTCTTTCACGCAAATACTACGAAACTTAAATGTTAAATTATATGTCGCTTTAATTTATAATTGCGTCTAATATACAATCTATTACTATTATTATTATACAAACACTTATTTACATCTAGCGGAATCTAGTGGAATTTAACCGTAAAATGCATAAAATGCGGGTTATTAACCGTTTCTAACGAAAAATGCATATTTACCCGCACGGTTAAAATCGTTAATAACCGGCGTCGCATCTATAGGCAGGATACATGTCCGGTGGTGATCACTGCACGGAATGAAAGGTATGTGGCTGGTGTATGGTGGTATGGGACGGGCGAGTGGGCCCGTATGCACCGCCGCGCGAGATATGTATATGTAATGTTAGGTTAGTTTATTTGGTACGGAGCCCCAGGTATGCGTGGACGCAGGTTATTATTTGTAATATATAGGCATATTACCACCGCCTCGGCGACGCGCCACGGCGGGCAAAGTTTCCTCTTACTATTAACTATTATTAAAATAGAATATTTTGAAATTGCCACCTGACAATTTATTAGATTTGTTTTGTATTCAATACATTTGGATTCTGAAATTTATGTGTTTTATTTGGTTATTGCACCCCTTATCCAGTTCGTATGCTCCGTTTATTATAATGGGCTGGTCCTATGGTCCTATTTAACGTATGATTCCAAAAAAAAAAATTAAACCGACTTCAAAAAAATCGTGAACACAAAAATAAACTAAAAATTAAAAAATAATTCCTAATATCTATTACCTAATACTATAATTTTCCTAAACTATGTCAAAGTAATCTTAAACAAACTAACTGAAGTCGGTGCTTTTTCTCTTCTGCTTTTTTGGGCAGGCACCGACTTCAGTTAGTTTGTTTAAGATTACTTTGACATAGTTTAGGAAAATTATAGTATTAGGTAATAGATATTAGGAATTATTTTTTAATTTTTAGTTTATTTTTGTGTTCACGATTTTTTTGAAGTCGGTTTAATTTTTTTTTAAAAAGTCAGTTTATTTCATGATTTTTAGTTGTGTTAAAGCGTCGTGAACTTAATTATTAATAGGAACTTAGTTGTTGTTAAAAGTAAATGAGAGTGTGGATAAATTACTTGTTCTCGTGAGAAGGCCCAGCGAGACTTCTCGGCGAGATTTCTCGCCATGGGTCTGGATGTAATATACACAAGTATCACGTTAGCCCCACATACATTCGATCGACCAATTGCAGTTCTGCCTTCCAACTCCTAACCGTTAAGGAGTACTGTAGCTTCATCATCAGCACAGTAGCATCAGATGTTGATTCAAGCATACCTCACAAGCAACATTTAAGCCCTACATACTACTAAATAGTTTCCATCGACCAATTGCAGTTCTGCCTTCCAACTCCTAACCGCTAAGGAGTACTGTAGCATCATCATCAGGACAGCAGCATCAAATGTTGACACCCTCAAGCATATACCTGGGTAAAACATGATTACGTAACGAAAACACCATACGAGCATACAATTTTCGGTGGTTGCCCTCGATTTCTCCTGGATTCCATGATCAGATCCTGGACTGGTGAAAATGGGACCACCTCAGAACTGAACTCTATCCAACAAAAAAAAAAAATTTGAAATCCGTCCATATTTGACGAAATTATCGATGAACATACATAAAAAAAAAACATACAGACGAATTGAGAACCTCCTCCTTTTTTGAAGTCGGTTAAAAAATAAGTAAAGTACTTAAGTGAGGGAAAAATAAATGATAAATAATTTACTATGTATTTACAACTTTTGTATTAAATAACACGTTTAATATAAATACACGTCAGATCTTACTCCAATAGTAACAAAAATAAGGCACAAGAATATTACATAGAAAATTGAGATTATGAATTTAATATCATTATTTTTAATGAACACTTGACAATTTTTTGCTTTCATGTAAAGGAATATTACAAAGTATTTGAGATTTATCTATTTGTCAAAAGTATGTGCAATTTCCCGACATTTGCATACGTAATAAAGTGGTATAAAATGACAGTGCTAACATACCATTCAGATAGTTAACTATTACAGCCAATAAGGCTTACTTAGACTAATGAGAATAGTAAATGGGTGTCGTGAGTGATATTTTTGTGGTAAACTTATTGTATCATTCGGCTGTACACAAAGGAAGACAGTCTTATAAATCTAACAATGTAACTTAATCTTACAGGTCTAAACATATCAAATAAATGCATTAAACATCTTTAGTTAAATTTATAAATAACAAAACATAATATAGTACTATACTAAAAATACACAATTATCAAATATTTTAGTAGCAAATTGTTTCTTGAGGAAAAATTTAATCTTGGTGTTTGTGTATTCAAAAGTTTTATTTATATATGTTCATGTATCAGAATGACGTGAACATTGCCAAGTTTTGATATCATAAGTACTATTTGAGTTTGTTTTAAACACCCACTATTTTTTTGTAAATTTTATAAGTACTTACACTAATTTAGAATTTTATTTCCCATAGTATTGAGATCGACCATATTTCCACAGTACCTCTTTTGTTGCACCCCACAACTCAACCAAAGAGTCAATCATTTTATTTTTATCGCACCGCACCGCTCAAAGATTGGACCATACAAAATAAAATGATTAGGAAAAGCGGCTAGTAGAAAAGCGTACTAGTCAAGTCTTACACAGGCATTGAGGAATTACTACTACGTATAAAGTGGACATCGGTCGAGGACAAAATCTATGCGTCAACTTGAAAGGAAGGGGGCGGATAATCAGTTTTTTTTTTGTCATTTTACCTATGAAATGACAATCCACTAGCTGAATTTTTCCGGTGTGTACTTGTCTCCACCAACAGTTGCGGTATAGACATTTCCACTATGTTTTGGTTTGGTTTGTCCACTTGTCTCCATCGGATTGTCCAAGAGAGACAAGACTTGTCTCTACCAGTGGAGACAAGTACACAACCGAATTTTTCGTCCATTAACTATTTGTATATGTTTTTAAAAACAAAAGACGGCCATTTTTTCGATTATAAACATAGTACAAATAGACGGCAACTGTTGCCCATGAATAACAATGCGTATAATAAAAATACTTCTTCGAGACGTGTACTCGATACGTCGTAGTAATACCTCAATGTACGTACAGTACACAGATTATCTGGTGGTGCACAGTACTGCACTGTACAGTCATGAGCACTATGTGTAAGGCCTTTGCATCTGTCACAGATGATTCAAGTGGCATCACGCAAATTGCGACACTGGCGCTCGTGGTTGTACAGACCTATGCGGGAAAAGATTTTCCGTCCGCAGGTACCACAAAAGAACTGAGCGCTTGTTGTTGACGGAGTGGTCACCGCATGCCGCATGAGCACTAACATGTATACAAACACATTGAAATATGAACTTTACTGCTTTGTCATAGGAGTCGAGGTTTATACATGTTATTGCTCGTGTCTGTGCACTTAATAAATATCTCATTGATAGTCGTAGCCTATCCCGCTTGCTGTACTATGACGCCGGCGATGGGCGGGGCCGGCGCGACACTGAAGGAGGTGATGAACACATTGACGATGGTGATGAGGAAGATACCCAGGACTGTCATGTTGTTGATCTTGTCCGCTTTGCAGATGTCCTTCTCGTCTTTGACGTTGTACCGGCTGTTCATAATGAGGCCGACGCCGACGGCTATCTGTTGACGGTAGGTTTGATTTTATTTACGAGATTATTGATATGGGAGGACCCGTTGGTTTAGTGCTCAGTGAACGTGGCTACAAAACCAAGGGTTGCGGGTTAGAATCCCGCTTGGGGTGAATGTTTGTGTGATAAACATCGGCCTTTGTATTAGAGTCATGGATGTATGTATATTTATGTATGTCTATCCGTTCACTAGCATCCAAAGAACAAGTTTCGAGCTTAGTTTAGGGTGTGTTAGTCCAAGGATATTTATTAATAACTAGCCTTCCGACCGGGACTTCGTCCGCGTCCCGTCCCTTAGTTTAGTCATACATTTTTCTTGCCTAAAAACCATCCCTGGACATAAAAGTACTATTAAAAAAAGAATTGACCAAATCGGACCAGGTGTTATTGAGTTATGCGCTTACCAACACATTTTGCGATCGATTTTCATATATAAGATTTTGGCAGTTATTAATGCTGATACGGATTATCCCTACAACACGTGTGTGACAAGCATTCACGGCCGCGCCAGGGTCCAAGTGCGAACACCAGTTTAGGATTGGTCAAAACTCTTAGTTACTACTCTGGAGCTATCCCCATAGCTAGAGTTGTTATGTAGGTAGTAGGTAGGTAATGTCTGTTACTGAGATACATTCAGCACCTATCGGTTTAAGGTAGGGCGCGAATGGGTTGGGCGGCCGGGGTGTCAGATAACAAGACAGGCGCCCTGACCTATCCTTGTAGTTCGAAGTTTACTTAGTCGTAGACGTAGAAAGCGCGCTAGAAATCTCGCCCAGAACGCTGGTTGAGTTAAAACCGGCTACAGGTTTGGCTAACCTCAGGTGCAATTCACTAAGCGCACATGTCATAATCTCACGGCTGTATTATCGGTGACAGTACTAAATTAGAACAAAATTACTACTGCCACCGATTTTACAGCCGCTGCGAATATGACACTTGCGTTTAGTAAATTGTACCTCTGTACCTACGTTACGACGCTTATAAAGTTCCAATGCATTGCAGTATGTGTCTTACCTGCAGTAATATGCTGAGCGATATGAAGGTGATACTTGAGTAGTAGTAAGGGTGGCCGGTGTAGCTGGACTCGAGGACGTAACGCAGCTGGTTCGCGTTGGCAGACAGCAGTGCCAGGTCCATCATGCCTTGAGCCAAGTTCTTCTTCTGCTGGTACGTGTTCACGTCAGGTATCGACTGTGAATAATAGATATTTCATTATTAGACCTATCTTTCCCATTGGCACGTGGCAGGGAACGCGAACTTTAGGGTCCCCAGACCAAAGTCTTGAGCCCCCTCGATAACTACACCCAGAGCCTTAAAGGCCCATGTGCCCAGATCCTCTAATCGGTGAAAGAGAGACCTGGGGGGCGATTCACTAAGCGCAAATGTCATAATCTCACGGTTGTGTCATCGGCGACAGTAGGAATTTAGTACTAATTTTGTACTGTCGCCGTTGATACAACCTTGAGATTATGACATTTGCGCTTAGTGAATTCCACCTCTGGCCATAATTGTTTTGTCAGGTGACCAAGGTTGCCGAGGATTGGGCTAAAAGGAAAGGCCTATGTCCAGCAGTGGACGACGATAGGCTGATGATGCTGATGATTCAAGCTAATTGTTATATTTGCGGAAGTTACCACACCATGCCGAGATTACATCGCGTAATTATGTATAGAAAATGCATTGCCGCCGAACCTCGGTCGCGTATTTTCTGCCTGGTGTGTTTCTGCACTAAGTGCTTTGCCACACTAGGTGGAAATTTCGTCGCTTATCATTCTGCGAAGGAACGCTAATGCATGTATTTTCATACAAATTAATGATAACCGATCTTCCATTTGATTGCTAGGCACTATTAGTAATTTGTATGAAAGGAGTGAGAAATCGTAAAAGAAATGGATATTCACTTCATTTTAATACAGGAAGTAAATTCAGTAAAGTGAAAAAAATATTTACCCCAGGCATAGGAGAAATAGGCCGGTCATCCAATCCGAATCTGTGGTCAATACCACTCATATCTGAAATAGGAAAAAAAATTAGCAAATCCTTAAATACAAGTAAAATCATAAAGGGTCGTAGAGTCAAAATTTGTACAAATTTAAATTTTTAAGTCCGGTCTTGAGTTCTTGAACTATAGATAGGTATTATAGGTATCATTTAATATGAAAAACAATACTAGGCATGCAACATGCATTTATTCATGCAATGTAAGGAATCATTTCTGTGGTCCTGATATCCACCATTATTTTTACAATTTAATTTTTTTGGACCCATATAATTGAGGTCTGGTGTAATGATTCTAAAAATGTCCAGACCTCTTAATTAATTAATTATTTTGAAAATGCCCTAGAGGAACGTGATCATGCAAATTTGAAAAAAAAAGGCTTATTCCAATCGTTCATGCGCGTTGTTATTGAGCACTTGTAATCCTATATTTAATTTTAACCGCATAGAGAGAACTTCAATCTGGTTTTCATAAATCATTGATAGTTAATCAAATAATAAACGAGATTCAAAATAGTAAATATGTATTTTTATCTAGAAAAGTAAAAGGATCATTTTGCAAGCATGTCGGTTCCATCCAACGGATACCTATAGCAAAGACACACTTTGTCACTGTCACTGCAGTACCTAACGGGTTGGTTTTTGCCTGTGTGTGTGGAAAGTTTAACTCGATCTGTAGGATACCGGCCAAAATTAAACTAGAATTATTCTCCAGAGACTTATGAAGCGTCAATCACTATAGAATGACTCCACCACCGGTGGCGGAAGGCGCTTTCTACCGAGAACTAGCGAGAAATTCGACAAGTGCTATGTTTACACGACTATCAAAGAAAGGAGGGTAATGTTTTTGTAATTTAAGACATCTAAACTGTTGGCTATACAAAAATATTGGCATGGAAGCAGTTTGAAGTTCCCCTAAGCGGGGCCGTTCCTCTAGCGAGTGCTCAGTGTTGCCAGTCACCATAGGGATAGTCGGTCTCGTCGTGTGGCACCAGCAATTTACCGTCCTCCGTGCCGACGCCCTCGTCGATGGTGTGGTGGACTCCATCGACGTCTTTGTGGTCGTCGCCGCCTGGAACAATCGGGGATACTGATTAGAAAGAAAGAAGAAAGAACACGGGGTTCAGGTCAGCATGTATGCCATATTTTAATATCTGACACGCGAGCAGAATTTGACTCTTTTAAGTTAGGAACACACCTTCATAATAAAAATACTTTTAAGTACCATTACAACTGACATCAATATTTTAGGCGCCAAAGCTGTGTTCCTTTTTCCTTTGGCACAAACAGTCTTTACCCTGAGAAAGAACATAAGGCTACCTTTTATTGCGAAAAAAAGGGATCTGAAGTCGCGAAGAATGGAGGAAGTCGCGGGCGATCGCTAGTAGGTACTCTTTAATATCTGCATTATGCGCTCCTTATTTCATTTATTTTCTATGGGTATCTTTCTATATTTGTAAAGTAGCGCTGACTTCGACCTAGCAAGCGAATCAATCATTAACTGAATGTTTAAAGCTAACTAAGGTGTGATTGTGTGATTTAAGTGCAATACATAAGCGATCAACGAAGGGCAATATACAACAAGAATAGCTCCTATTGTACAAATCCCGCACATTACAAACCTACTTCAGAGTTACCGGGTATAGATTTTTTTTAAATTACAAGAGCAACAAATCATTAAAAAAGTTCAAAACTAGTGGTTTTCAGGCAAGCCATACTAATTGTTGTTTCTTTATTACCTGCTCAACCTTTCATAATGTTTTAGATTATCTTTTCAAATTGCTGTACCTAAGTTATTTATCACAATATTTTATGGTTTTCGTGTGATCATTTGTTATTGCAATTATTGCGATGTTAAAAACAAATAAAATAAAGCGGTCTAGTTATCGGAAAGATATAATTGTACCACATCCTTCGTGCGATAACGCGACCCCAATTATGTAGGTACGTTAGGGTCCTAACCCTAATCGTAACAAAAACAAAATACGAGCCTATATAATATGTATCCGGGTGCCCTTCAGCCATTGAGGCGTCATAAAATGCATATATCGACTACCAAATGTGGCGGATAACAGATGGATCGATCCAGTACTCGACTCGCATTTCCAAAGCAAATGGTTATGTACTTTGAAGTTCCAAATTAAAACATGCATGCAACAAAATTACAACATATTGTATTACGTGAATCAATCATTGTCTGATTGTTGTTGAAATGCATGTAAAATTCTTTATCAAAGGCGATAAACAACCTATCGGGCCAAGGGGTGCGTGACCCGTCACCTGCCGTAGCGATAGTGATAAAAAACTACAATTACAAACAATGTACGTGTTTCAACCAATACGTAATTAATAAAATGATCATCCACGTATTTGACATTTTACGTAAAGTCTGCGTAAACCGTTAGATAACTCTACTACATTAGGCTACTTGAAAGAGACGAACACTCTGATTCGGAAGTTAATTTTAACTGTATCAATTAACGTTATTGGATAATTCAAAGCTCTTTGATAAAAGGTTTAACAAAACCTGGTTTTGTAAGTATTCATTATTATTAAATGCTTCAATCATATTGCAATACAACGGTCATCAAGCCCCTTGGTAAAGAAAACTAACTTCCCAAAGTTTTCTTTACGATTTCAACTAACAATTTGATACTTAAAAGTAAATAAAAGCTCTAATCCGCCTCGCTTTGAAAATGATCTGACTGCACAGACAGAGTACCTACTGTAATATTTGAATACTCATAAAAAATGTTAATTGAATAGTCAAACAGCTCAACTTTAATTAGAAATCCATATCGGACTGCTAATTAAAGCTGAACTATTTGACTGTGCTAATGAGCATGAGGTATAACTTACCTAGTACCTACATAACTTGTCCAACTTTATTATCAGGAGATCACTCGGTATAAAGTCATTATGAATGATAACCAATATTTCTCACAGGTCAACTCTTCTCATGACAAATGAAACTTACCTTCCGTGGGGAATATCTCTGGTTTTTTATCGACCGGTTCTAGCAGTCCGTCGTCGATGCCATGGAAGTTTTCCACGTTGGTGTCGGTAGTTTCTTCATCTAAGTCGTCTACTTCGGGACCTGGTGCGTCATTATAATTAAAAAGAGTGTGCACAAATGTATTTAAAAAGCAAACATCAATAAAAACAAAGTTAGGTGGTTGATAAAAGTAATGCGATGCGCTTTTTCCAACATTACGTGATAGCACGCGTGATTGACAACCAATGTCTGTAAGAAAGAGAAGTACCTAAATACGGTTTTGTGGGTACATTTGATACATCCAAATTGTCAATCTGCATGTCAATCACATTTTGGCAAGCATTGGTGTTTAAGCTTTACCTACTACCTAGTCAACGATAAATTATACTTTAGTACTAATACTCTAATGCAATGTTTACTGAAGATTTGGCATGTTTCTTTTCTATTCCACGTATATCTAATGTGTACGATGTTGTTTTTCTTACCGGCCAATGGCGGCTTTGGTCTTCCTTTATCTGGCTCCAGAAGAGGTGAAGAGGGCAGTGGGATTTTGTCTTCAGCCTTGTTGTTTTCATTGACATTGTTATTGTTTGGTGCCTGTAGCAAATTATTACAGAATTACAAAAAAATAATATGGTAATTAGTTCATTTTCCTTTGAATTCGATTAGTTAGATAGATGAAACTTTCAAAATAACTTTTTACTATTGATTTTTTCTGAGTTAAGACATTGAGAAAATAAAAAAAATAAACTTAGGTATTATAGACTTCCCACAGTCATATCAAGATCGAGCTACTACTCTATGTACATATGTATTAGGCCAGGTGCGGAGAGCAGATTCACACCTGCTCTTTATTACTCAATATCTCGTAATTTATTGAATTACTTATTTCCATGCATAAATACAAGAAATCTAACTAAGCTGACTACAAATAAAATCAGAAGCCATACACTCAAGGAGACCAAAAACTTAATATTAAAATGTTCTTATTCTGTGGCTACGAGTAGAGATCAAAAGCGTTGAACGCTAAGCGGTAAGCGTGAGGCAAAAACTCATTATGATGCTATTAAACAAAATTTTGTTTTACATAATTGCATCAATCCTTACAGTTTTAGTGAACGGTTGACCCTGGATAAGCGTGACGCATAAATCGCAAAGTAACGGTTCCAGCTAAATCCCTCAAGGCACAAAGATACCAATTAAATGACGTCACACGGATTTTATCCTGACGCACCAGTTGCAGTGAAATTAAAAATTAACGGTCACAAACATTGGACTTGCACTTTGTCACAACTAGTTGTTTTAAGCTTACAAATATCAGTGTAAATAGAGTCCTTGGCTATTATTAAATAGGTGTGGATGACAAACATCGATGAGACATCATGCTTGTTACCCACCGAATCAATCAAATGAGTCTTGAACGTACAAAAAAGTTGGGTTCATTAAAAGTTGTGAGTTGACCACGTGATACTCATTTTGCGTCTCTAATGAAGACAAGCAAGTAATTTCACAAAACTAGTTGTTGATGTATGAACTTTTTTGGATCCACAATGATTTTAAAGACTAAAATTCTGAAGATTAGGAGAGTTATTGTAACATGACCTATACCTATACCAAGCTATGTTCAATAAATCCAAAACATACTAAAAACTCGAACTGAAACTATTTTACCATTACGAGTATATAATTGAAAAAGCTGAAATACGAAAACTGCATGACCTCATTGCAATTAAGTGCATTTGGCTGGTTTTCCCCGTTGACACGTCAATTTGGCAGGAACATACAGAGATTTCTTGTATAGGTACAGACAGATACATATATGTATCTAAATCAAATCTTAGCACTCATTATTCTAATTTTAACATCTGAAAGTGTTCTGCAATTTCACGGAAAAAATAAAAGATTGCAGTTATATCACGTTATGATGGCCTGCTATATAAACTGTTTAATAAACTACCTACTTCATATCAATATTATGTTGGATTTATATATTTAAATCTGTGGTTGGATTGATATTTCGAATAACTAAAAAGAAGGTTCGTAGGATAACTGACTGAAGCAAAGTAAGAGAAATGATAATGTGATGCGATGATAGTGTGTAATAAGAAAATCTTATTATCAATGGTTTACATTTCTTTCAAATAATTTATCCCTCCATCAAACATATTTTCAATAGTTGCGGCATCACGTCTTGTTGATTTTGGCGTCGGATTTTACAGAGTTCTTGAACCTTCATAAAACAGAATCAAGAAAAGGTGTCACTAGTCTCACATTGCTTGTTCAACCGTATGTGCGTATTTTTATGAAGTTGTATATTATTATTACCTATAATATAAACACCCACCCATTAAGATATAAAGGGCTATTGGAAATCAAAAATGGACAGTGACGCCTCAAAAAAATATATTGGGGTGCGAGTTCAGGACTTCCCATGAGATGACATAAAATAAAATAAGTTAAAATAGGCTTTATGCCTATTTTAGTGTGCGTTGGAGAAGAGGTGTTTTTAAGAAGACTCTTACTTTTCATATCACTTCCTTAGTTCCACATAGTTCTCCCGAATCAAAAGAGTGGTTAACCAAACTGCATTTAGACCTTATTATTTAGAATGCATATTTGCATTGCTTATCACTATTAAACAGGTCATTCGGTCATGTTCTGTTTGTGACTGATACTAGTCTCCGTTCAGGTAGCCTTGACATCGCGTTGGTCTAAATTGCAGGCCTCATTAACTAATTCTGTTTGTTTTAGAGACACAGAGTTAATTAGTTTTTACAAGAGTATAAATACATCAAACGTCCTTGTAGACTTTAAGTCAATTCACATTTTGTTAATATTAGAACATAAAAACGTTTATTTTATCATTATGATAATAACATATATCATATTTTAGATATTATCTCATTTTTTTGTTGATGTTGATGTTTTAGTGATTTTCCACGTCTTTAAATTAAAGGAAGAGGGAGTCTGTCGAACTGTAAGATACAAATAATTAACTTTATTTCCAATAGCTCCTTAGTCACAAGTGATTCAGAATAAGCGAATGACACCAGACCACACAATTATGTGTGGTTTCGGGCACACTTCTTGATATCACAATTTGCCTCTTTTAAAAGTCACCTTACGATTTTTAATAGTTCGCAAATGTCATAGAAAAGATGTTCAAGTAAATTGATCAGACATCTTGTAAAAACTTCATCCAAAAAAAAACTTGGCAGTTTTCATCAGAAATATTGGTGACAAGTTTACTTCTTAGGCTTCAGCCAATATAATTTCTCATGCTTTCTTCTTGGGTATAAATGGAGTTTATTGATTTAAGTGTAAATGAAATGGATAACATACTTTACTGACTATATATTTCTTCTTCATTAGTTAATTTATTTTGTCTGGGTTCATAAGGTAATGACTTTTAGTATAAACAGTAATCCGAGCTGGTCTAAAAATTGTCAGGGTGTATGCCTGCTTCGTTGTTTTAACTGGGTACCCCAAGGTCATGGGTAGGCATCATTGACCAACGTGGCGTAATATACATAGATACGTACCCACCTACTTGTATAATGAAATTATATTAATAGAATATTTGTAACTGCTGGCTCACGCGTCGTGCGAGATTCATTGCCAAACGTCTGATACAAACAAACACTAATTATGTGAAAAAGTCTCCAAGAAATGAACTGAAAGTTTTCCTGCTTTTCTTTGTTGGTCTGCCAAATGAGATAACAGGAAAATAGCATATTACTTTCTTATTCGTACTAATTGGTGCAGTGCTAAGTGCCAGGAGACAATGATGTTTGACAAGGATCTGCAACACCACGTTTTTGTGGGAAGAAACGCGACTCGCCTAGGTTTCAATGGACCCGAACTGATTAGTTTGTATATTCAATTAATAGCAAAAGGTACCTTACCCACCACGCTTGGCGTTAATTCTGATGAACATTTTACAGGACATTTGCGATTTCAAATATTACATATGTATTCTAATGTATAACTAGCACTAACCATTACTTTTTCAAGAGATTCTTCAGTTTGATATCTACGATTTTGGGTCATATAGGTAGGTATCTCTTGGCTTCATGACTTTTCCCAAGTTACATGTTCGAGTATTTTCTATATTATGGTGTAACTTGAACAATTGATCTCGAAATGCTGGTGACGCCGTGTTTACCGAATCAATGTATCTCCGAAGGCCACCGAACAATGTTAGGTGTTAGTTGAGTCAGTGTGTGGGACGGGTCATTGACCGTGACTGCTTAAACTTATTATAATGTATCGTCAGGTAAGTAACATTGCCATTGATTTTGCGATTTGACTAGATACGTATATTTTTCTCTGTACAGTTCTTTTCTGCTCTATCAGAACCGTAACAGTTGAAGATATCTTGAATGCTTTTTGTCTGAATGTGTCTACTTAGATCACAAAGTAACCAGTAGCGTGACTTTTGCACACCTTCTTGGAACAGAGGCTAACATGCTTCTATGAACCCGGAGGTTGTAAGTTTTTGGGTTCATTGAGACGTACCAACAACTATTTTATAGTCCTACTAAATAGCTACCGAATTCAAGGGTGGAATACCTAGTTCCACATTTTGGCTTTAACTTTGTTTCGTCAACATCAATTGAGAGCCAGTAGACTTCCAGACTCAGAGAAGCTTTTTTGTGTCCGTGAGTTGTAATGGATTTTCAATGAATAACGTTACAGAAAAAACGCCATTGGATGAGTGAAAACAGATTTACTAGTGCCGTCCATTTAATATTGTGCACTCGAAAAACCATCGGAGATCAGATGAACATCAACCAGTCGCATGAGGTAATATTTGTGCGACGGCTACAGGTGATCAAACAGGTTTTAAGGAATCCAGTTAAACGAAGTGCAAACGAATTTCTGCTTCAAGCTATTCGCTTGTGCCTATATGCTAAAGACCTAGATATCTAAAGCTCTGCCCCTATTTTCAAAAAATTAATTGTTGTCAATAAAAAACATCGCAGTTAGAAAAGGCCAAGATAACTTACATCTGAAAAGCAACTATGTTTAGAAAATTTGTTAGTTTTAGAGTATTCCCATGTGCCAGTGCTGTACAAAATATGCAAAGCTTTGTAGGACTCCTTATTTTCCGAGGAGTATTATTCTTCCGTCATTGAAAATTAATGATGCGATTTAGTCAACGGCCTACGTGCCTCTCAAACTAATACGTTTGTCCACTATTCACTCATCTCACAAAAACTTGTAGCGCAGTCATTGAAGCGAAAAATATGGTCCAACCTCCGAATTTTTTTACTGTGAACCGATTTGCACGAAATTTTGGAATTAGTTTCATTGTACCCTTAAATTCAAAAGTGAAAATGATTTGAACGCCGCAACTACCCCTGGAGTGGTTGCCACCCCATCTCGGGGGTGAGTATTCTTTTTTTAAGATAACCTCGGATATCGATTGGAATACTAATTTTAAGCAAAAAATCATCTATAAAGTTTTTCGATAAATCTAATACTTTTCAAGTTATTGGCAATTGAATATTCGCAATTTTGTCACGTTTTTCATCGGTTTTTTGCAAATATCTCCAAAAATATAAGTTTTATCGAAAAATTTATAAGGAACAAAATTGTAGCTGGTAAAAAATTTAATAATTTTGTTTATCCTAAAGTTTTCTATGTGCAATATTAAGATATATAATAAAGATCGTAGCCGTTTTTTATTTTATCTGCAATTTAATCGATTTGGTCAATGTCATCTAGCGGCGAGCAGATGCATTTTATGCATTCTTATAATTAAGAGTTTTGTAGTGCTTGAAATAAGCTTTCAAATGAGTACAATTAAAAGTCTTTTGCACCTAAAATAAATAAATAAATAAATAAATGCCTTGGACAAACACACCAATTGCCTAGCCCCAAACTAAGCTCGAAGCTTGTACTATGGAAGTTAGGGAACGGATAGACATACTTAAATACTTTTATAAACATCCATGACTCGAGTACAAATGCCGGTGTTCATCACACAAACATTTGCCCCTAGCGGGATTCGAACCCGCGACCCTTGGTTTTGTAGCCAGGGTCTCTAGCCACTCGACCAACGGGCCTGTCTGATAAGTAAGCTGTATTACAAATAAGAGGATCATCGAATGCTTTTTCTTGTAAATCAATGGGTTTCACAAGTGTCATTTCCAAGCTATTCATGCTATCACAATTTGTAAAACAGCATTGAAAAGGTAATTAGGAGAACTACAACATCCTTTATTGCAATATATAATAAAAAACGTTTTTCGAAAACGTTGAAGGGTTAAAGGGCTTAAGAGAGGCTGTGATTGCCGCTGCCACGCGCTCTTTAAACAATCATATCTCCGTCAGTTTTTGTTTAACTGAAATAACAAAATTACTTAATTTTTTGTCAGAAAAATACCTAAATTTTTTATTCCTACACTTTTATACGCATCAGTCGTAATTTTTGAGATATTATGAAAAGAAGGTGGGATTTTTTAAAATATGAGATTTTATATTTTTATTTTAATCCTGTCTATTTTGAAAAATATGTGTCCTAAAGCAGCCAAACTGATACAATATATCAAACACTTCATAATAAAGTTAATTCTTGGCGGAATACGAATAATTTCAATTCTGGTGGAAATGGCACTTATGAAACCCATTAAAGAAAAAGTATTGGATCCTCCTCTTATTTGTAATACAGCTTACTTATTTTACGTGCAAAAGACTTTTAATTGTACTCATTTGAAAGCTTATTTCAAGCACTACAAAACTATTAATTATAAGAATGCATAAAATGAATCTGCTCGCCGCTAGATGACATTGACCACATCGATTAAAATGCAGGTAAAATAAAAAACGGCTTTGATCTTTAATATCTAACTTAATATTGCACTTAGAATACGTTATAATAAACAAAATTGTTTAGTTTTTTACCTGCCACAATTTTGTTCCTCATAACATTATCGATAAAAGTTATATTTTTGGAGATATTTGCAAAAAACCGATGAAAAACGTGACAAAATTGCGAATATTCAATTGCCAATAACTTGAAAAGTATTAGATTTATCGAAAAACTTTATAGATGATTTTTTGCTTAAACTTAGTATTCCAATCGATATCCGAGGTTATCTTAAAAAAAGAATACTCACCCCCAAGATGGGGTGGCAACCACTCCAGGGGTAGTTGCGGCGTTCAAATCATTTTCACTTTTGAATTTAAGGGTGCAATGAAACTAATTCCAAAATTTCATGCAAATCGGTTCACAGTAAAAAAATTCGGACCCAAAATGCTTCATTGCCTGCACTATTGGTGTAACAATCGCTATAGTGAATGAAATTATACTAAGCAATGTTCATTCTGCTTTCTCTTCGTGTTCTTTACAGTGCATTTGTATGAAACAAATGCATGATTTCATATTCATAGTTGCATTTTTGCACGGACTACTTTGGAGTTATTTTAGAAATTACCGTTGAAACGTCGCGTCTTCGTTGAAGTTGATTAGAATAAAAACAGTTAATCGCGAAGAATAATTGTTAACCAGCTGTTTAATTCAATGCATTTAAATGAAGACCTACACTAGCGTTTCAAGAGGCAAAACAAACCCGCATGAAACTTGTCGCCCAAAAAGATGTTGCAATAAGTCAGAAAAACAAAAAGTTAGGATTTGTTAAATTCCATCGATATAAAGAATATTTATAAAGGTGAACCATTAATCAATAATCTATTCACGAGCATAAATGGTTAATAATCAAAGTACCTGTTGCTAATTCTAATCACGCATAAGCTTGAGTTATACCTAGGTACTTACGCGAAGAATTACCTCATCATGGATAGGTGCTTAAGTAAATTAATAAATACGACACGCAGTAATAAATACAATTTAAGGATTACTTCCTACACCCAGAATCCAATGAAAGATAAGAACTTTTCAATAGGAAACGAAGTTTTTATCAGAGAAGTAAAATTTACTTTAGACGTAAAATAGGGGTGTAAACAAATTAACAATTGTAGGTTTATGATTAGGTAGATTTTCCGTTGCTGTTTTTTTTATCTATTGTATGATAGAATATTCAAGAAGGGTGTATTTGTGTTACTTTTTTAATTTCAGATCATCATGCTTATTTAAATTTACGACTCCCAAACTAGATTTGACCTCAATCGTACCTATCAGGTTTTAGAATTAGGCTCTATAATTATGTCCTTCTTAGTTTGACTAATGTTTTTTGATAATGGATCTACAATAAGAAACAAAAACTAAAATCATTGGAAGGTCAAGTTGATTCTGCAGAGCTATATGTAGAATTATATTTGTATAGCCAATTAGACGTCAAGAGAGATTTAAAAGAGTTGTAAAAATTTATCAGAGAGTTTCGTACAATCACTGTAAACAGAGATAATTATTATTGTAGCAAGCAAGTAAATCATTACCGTTTCCTTTTCTGTTCTCCTTTCATTGATGATGTGTACATCTGGTGTCCTTTTCGGGGAATTCGGTGTGCCAAAGACCATCTCCACATCGTTGATATCGAGTGGTACTCGATTTTCTTTCGGCGATCCAGCTTCCAAAGTTTCTTTAGACATTTTCGTTCTGTATTTCACAAGTTTAAATTCACAGTTTGATAAATCACAAGGCACGTTTAGTAGAAGTTGATTTGTCTTTTGTTTTGCGAGCGTGTTAGCGTATAGTTGTGAGATTGACGCGCGCGCTCTCTACAATGTCCGTTTCAATACTGACTGACTGGATCTCAGAGTCAGTAGCTTTCAACACTGGTGCCGGGTTCATTAACAATGATCTTGTAATGTCATCCACTACGCGACTTAATTCGGTGTAGGACAACCAATGACCACACCAAATTACTAATAACAGGTAGAGTATAGCACGTGTAATTATGTCGAAGAATATGGGTTTCCATTTTCGTGTGCTTAGCTAATCAAGTAGATAATCGAACATTAGAAGTTAATAAATTACATAAGTATGTTTAAATTATTTATGACAGGTTTTTGCTTTCCAATTTGGAAATAGGTACCTAAGTGCTTTTTAATTAAATAGCCATGATTTACGGACTTTGCTTTCGCTTGTTAAAAAGGAAATGAAACTAAAATTCTTGTTTTTAATTTCCGTTACATACCTAAGTAATAAGTTTTTGTTTAATTAAGGTGGTACGTAAATAATACATAAGGGTTAAGGACATCTCCCCTGCAAAAAAAAGCTCTTCCCCTCCCCTCAAGTCCTATTAATTTTTATTGAATATATTTCATCATTAAATTAAGTAGCTATGAATTGATTGGTTAGAATTCAATTTTACCATTAAAGTACCAAATTCATTAGAATTGGATAAAATACGGCAAATCAGGAATTTTAAGCTCGATTCAGTACATATTCAGGAAAACGGGAATAAACCGGTATCATAATGCCTTCCTGATATTAATATTTGTATATATTGTCCGTAACCTATCTTTGACCAGACAGCTAGAGTTATTGACGCGCTGAGTAATGTTGGCGGAAGCTACTGTCTCAGACAACGCCATACCTAATACATTGTAATGTACTGCATTTACTAAGATATGTCCATGATTAATTATGTCAGTTTATGGTATAAACCGACCCAGTGTGACGCATAAAACGATTGTACTTAAAAGCCTTCTTGGTTATTCATTCTATTTAATTGTAATAATTGTTAACTAGTTGTTAATACTCAGATGAGACTCGAGTCATTGCACTGATAACTGCAGAAATAAATTATGTTTTTATGTTATTGGGATGCAGACGAACCAGAGGATCACCTGTGTGTAGCGGTTGTGTGCACCTTTGCCAATGGACATCAACAACCGTCAAAAAGTTCTTATCTAGCTTTTTGATTTGTCATCAAAAAGCTAGCAAAGAACTTTATTTTTTGCCAAAAAAAACGAAAAATATAGCCACTATAAACGATGAGACGTAGAATGAACAGAAAAAAAATATTCGTATTACTTAAATATTTTTCAGGGAACATTGAAGGACACCTTATTTAATAACTACCAATTTGACCCGGACCAGTTAAGAATGAGTAGGCAAAATAATTAATATGAACATGTTGAATAAAGTCTCTTATACGACTTTTGCAATACACCGAGGATATCACAGGTAGGTGAATCAAAAACCGGTTTTATATGGTATCCACTGCAGACATTTAAAAGTTAAACTCGCGAGGGAAAACCAGGGAAAACCTCTTTTAAGTAATAAAGTTTAAAAACGTGACGGTAAGACGCTAAATAAGGCGTGATACGTTTAGTCGATAACTGGTTTAATTTGTGTTGAAACGTAAATTAAACCACTAGGGCCAAGATGCTGGGGCAATTTTAACGGCCTCGATGACGTAAACGATGAAGGCAGAATATTGGTCTGTGATGGGAAAACCATCACTTTCACGAATAGTCATGCATGACAGTTAACCAAATATAATTTCTAATGAAATACCGACGAGAATCAAACAGATATGATATGATAATCACAGATTCCGCTTCACTCATTACAGATGCTTATGTAAATTATTGCAGCAAGACACATTTACTTGCATTAAGCGGACTCTCCTTTTTCGTTTGAAATGTTTATTCGTTAACATATAGATAGATCTAGTGTGAACTAGGGGCTCTAAATGTTCGATAAAGCATACTTTCAAATAATGTTGACAAGAACTTGGGATTTTTCAGCCGTTCCTAAATGACTAGCTGAGTAAATATTGATTTACCCAATATTTTCTGAGAAAGGTCAGGGACCCTCAATTTTGCGCAATACAGTCAGTGTCACTTATTCATTGATGTTTTTCCTGCAATGTTTTTAAAATGGGTGCTTAACAAATCACCAATGTACGATTATGATTTTGTAAAGCCCTGAGATTCTGACTAAAAGTTATGATTTGTTTTCGACGCCAATATACAGTTAGGGCCTTGGGATAAAGAGTGACGTCTTCGTAGTTTTAGTTTAGTTTCGAGTGCGTCATTCATTAGAGTGGATGTTTACTAATTTGCATCATCATCCGTTTGCCTATCGACTTATAAGGTGATGTATCTGCCAAATACTGTCTTTCAATTATAATGGACGTAAAATCTATATTTCCCAATTTGACTTGAATCATGAAATTAGAAAAATAATTCTCAGGCAGAATCTCATGGTGGTACGTCTACAAACCCCAGGAATCGTCAGGCAAAGAGAGACAGTAAGATAAGACCACGAGATCCCCATGTCCCCATGTACCTACGTTTAAATTAAATAAATGGATTATAAACTGTAAATGAAGCTGATGATGACTTCTCTAAACTATGTGATTCTAAACATATGTAAGTATATGTAGAAGAGCTTCCCTTTGTTTTGTTTTTCAATAGTAAAAGCATTGACTCTTGCGTTTATTAGTGCTGGCACTTGCCACTTGTATATAAAATAGAAAAATGCAATAAATAAGGTTACTGTTATCATTAAATCGGCCGCAGTGTCAACCATCAAGGTAAGCAATCATTTATCTCACAATCAGAAACGCAGTCGTTTGCAAACGCAATAGATAATAACAGTAGGAATTTTCATAACAGTGCATAAATTGTCAACTCATTAAAGCAATGATTTATTATAATTAATCAATGAATCACGCGGAACTAAGGCCTAGCGGTGTTTCCCCATAAAACCGGTGCATAGTAAAGTCGATGACGCGGCCCGTGGTAGGGGAGGTACCACCTAGAAGGCCTGTCATCGAATTCCCTGCAATCGGAAGGATCTCACTGTGTCTGGAATGAGGTGTCAAAAGAGTCAAAATTATGTTTGGGATGAGGTCGGTGGAGGAGAGAAAAAAAAAACAAATTCAGATTCAGATACTTTATTGCATGCTACATTGTTGTACACATAGTTATTTTACAGAGAGGTACTTTAGATGGTAAATACAATTACAGTGAAGCGCCCTGTAAGGGCATAGCAATATCGGAGGGCTCTAAGTAAATAATAACAAAATTATTTAAATGGTTGCTACACAACAAATATCACAAAAAATTTTAGGCAATGCCCTTTTGAGTAATGAAATGGATCATTTATTTCATAATTTAAAATAAACATAAGTATAATATTGTCTCTTAGCGCTTCCCCTGGTTGCATGCTCGGCCATTGCCTCGGAGCCCAGGGTACGCTTTTATCATTCCTGAATTGACAAGCCTGGTTATTACAGTGGAACGACTGTCGTCTGGCCTTTCAAAAGAAATATATATTTTAGTTTTATACATTTCATCACATTCAACAATCAACATCATAATTTAATTTTTATTTATTTTACCTCCACCCCACACAACCAGACAAAACTAGGGAAACCAGAAAACGGCTTAACGTGCTTTCCGGAGCATGGAATCATCATTCTTATTGGACAATCAGATGATTTAAGCCTGCAATGTCCAAATCAAACTTAGAAAGCCAAAGTGGTGGTCTTCGTGGGATTCAAACTCACTACCTCCGCGGTGTTTGAGCCCAGCGCTCTAACCACTGCACCACGGAGGCAGCCTTATAACATTGTAATTCGATAACTTATAAAATATTGTGGTGGTCAGTGCTCTTAGCAGCTTAAATGAATACTTAAGAGTGGTATTCACGTTACGCTATTATGTAGGCGTGCTAAATTAGCTAAGTTCATACTCTTTTGCGTGTACTTAATTGGCATAATACTAGGCTCGTTGAACTCCGCGATAACATTAATCTTAAGTACTATAATTTTACGTACTCGCATTTTCTTTAATGAATTCCTGGTATTTTAAAGCTGTTACGATGTATAACTATAACGCCTGCATAATTTTAATGGGCAATATTTCACTATAATGAGAAAATGTTCATAATGGTTTACTAGGACTTAGTAACCAGCATTCATGCGTGGAAAATGCTCATATTAAAATTATTAGGTATGCCAAGCTTTATTACCTTTTGTTTTTCGAATACTGTAGGTATGCAGCTGCCTATTTGTGGTCAATATATCGATAATGGAATCGCCATTACTATAGTTGTGCACCATAGTAGAGGTCGCGGGTTCGAATCACCGTACGGTAGTAAAATAATATCGTACCAATTTTTATCTACTTGGTGCCCTATCCAACTGTGGTTAAAAAGATGGCGCTAACAAAGAAAATTCCCATGGAAACAGTAAGTAAGTTATTGGTTGGATATATGTAGTTATGAATATTAAAAAAAAACAGCTTATGAGAATAAGAGAGACAAACGGATAATGATAACATGTTAATGTCTCCTCTACTCGATATATATTGGTAGTATCTTATCTTATCTGTATCAATTACTTGGATACTCTCATGTATCATACCCATACCTTTAGATACACATAATCATAAAACAGTTCGCAGAAAAACTTGTATGTAGGTAATGTTGTTTTCATAACGTACTGATAACATAAGGATTTATTTCGCAGATACTTTGAAATAGATTTTTTATCTCTGTTCAAATAAATTTGAGGTGTTTTAGTACAAACGTACCTAACTTCTGCTTATCTTTATTTATTTTTATATATTTATTTGAACCGACCTCTGTGCCTAAAATCGCGATTATCCTAAATCCGCGGACGGATTACGTGTTATAAGCGTCTCCAAAATATGTACTTACTCAACCGTAGTGCGGGAATTACGAACAATAGATATTTTAAATCGACCGAATGGCTTCGAGAAAAGATTGGTTCGGAGTTCGGACCACCAGCGCCGGCCGCGCGCCGCCCCCCCGTGCTCTTTGCTTATTCGACTTGACGAGGAAGTGTCCCCGCCTAGTTGAATAAGCATGGTAGTGACCATGCCCCCTGTTCTTTCTGTTTTAGGTACTTGTAGTTCGAACCAACTTTCTAAAAAGGGGAGGTTACTTTTATATTGTAAATCTAATAGCTAATTTCATATTCGCTACAACTACAAATACAAGTACATATTGTCCTATGCTATATCAGCTAAAAAGTGTTGCAAAATCGCTCCACCGTTACCGATTGCAATGGCGATGGCGTTCGTAAGCCATCACTTTGCTTTACTCACTTCCTGGGCAAATAAGCGTCATTATCATATGCACTTAGTCACAAACGCTGTTAAAACAAAACCGCGGGCATGACAGTATCTGTAACTAGAAATTGTTTTGTTGTTAGGGATCCGTTGACAAAGATTGACCTCATCGGGTATGCTATACTAGATCTGGTGATATGAAGCGTATGAACTGCCGTATAAGGCTGGTTTTAGAGATTGTTAAATAAATTATAATGTTAAATTAATAATAGATTACTTAATTCGGGAAATAATTAATACTATAAGTCTGCCTTCGTTTTTTTCACTTAATTCACGATCTTGGGGCTATGTACAAATGCTATGCGTAATAAATCATTATGTTAGTATGCATTATACGCACGTATATCGTCATAGTCACTATTGTTCATTTTCAGCCTGACCTTGATGCTTGGTTGGCGGCTAACAGCTGTGTTGACTTATGGGAAAATATAATTTCAAACCTTAACTGGAAATAGTGCAGTAGACTTAGTATGACATTTTCTTATAACATAGAAATTTTGGTGAGCGATGGTGGCCTAGTGGTACTGACGGGCGCCTCACATACGTGAGGTCCGCGGTTCGAATCCAGGCCCACACCTCTGGATTTTTCGAAATCTATGTGAGGATTGGTGCCATTAGCTCGGTGGTGAGGGAAAACACCGTAAGGAAACCTGCACATTGAGTGTTTTCTAAATTTAGTTCAGTTAAATCTGAATGTGTAACCATGATCCAATCTGTCTGGTTCCCCTCTATGGGTTACGAAGGTCTGATGGCAGTCGCTTCACTGTAATAACCAGACTTGCCAAATCCTGGATCATGGTCAAAGCGGACCCCGTATAGGAACGGGATAAACGCTAGGAAGAAGATATAAATTTTAAGTAACGACTGACAGGATTAAATAAGACACTTAGTGTCTAATTTATTCACTGCGTCCGATTTTATATGAATAATGTAAAAGCAAGAAAATTGTCATCATCATTCTAGCGCTTCTCCCGGTTACATCCTCGGGCATTGCCTTGGAGCCCAGGGTACGCTTCAACTATGATCCTAAATTGACCAGCCTGGTTATTTACACAACAGCAGAGTATTTAATTATTCAAAACGGTGTACCGTTTTGAATTTCTTTTGTAGAAATGTATTTCTACAAAAGAAATAGAAAATAAACTATCTTGTCCTGACGTCAACACAGTACCTAATTTATAAAAACAGAAATTGAAATAAAAAAAGTAAATTTGTCAGGCGTATAAATTGTATAAATCGGAGAAAAATTTATCAATGTAATTAAATTATTTCATGACATTTATCAACGGAACCCGACGCTGTTTCCACACGTCTGCGAGGCTGTCCACTGGCCGCGTTATCAGCGCCGGCACCTGTCTCCCGCCTCAGTCTTGCGCACACGATTGTGACCGAACAACGCATTTCCGCGTTTTTATTTTAATTTACAATATTAGAATAATCAAACTTATCCAAAATGGGGTGCGGTGAATTCCTTGTGAAGTACATCCTCTTCTTCACCAATTTATTCTTCGCCGTAAGTCATTTAATCTTAAATTTGTATTTTTATATCCTTCTCACGTACCTACATGTTATCTTTATCAAAGTTTATCTAAGAATTATCTCTAAATTGCACAAGCAACAATGGATATCTAGTGAGTACCTTAGTGTATCCTGTAACAACACGGATAAAGTATTTTATAATAGTTATGTAGTTGTCTTAATTTAGCGCGAAACTGCCATTGTGACAGATCTACATACTTATATTTTGTTGAATGTTACACGTCTTTCATTAGAACACTTCGAATATTTTTTTATTTAATGTACCTACCTACCTACTGCGTTAGTATGAATGCTTTTTCTATATTACTACTCCGCAATCATAATTATTCTATTGAACTAACACATTAACAATGTACAAACCTAATTGCAACACTTGTATTCGTGTAAAAAACATGTGCTAGGTATTATACGAGTAGGTATTTTGTGCAACTTGACGCCAATTCATAAGTACGCGTCATTTATTGTCTATCAGATAATTCAACAAGAGCAATATGTATAATAAATTAATGTGAACAAAAACCTTGCTGCCAAATAAGTGTGCAACATAAAAATAATCATGACTACCCACAACATGAAGTTATACAAAATTATTGCTTCGTCGTTTAGATCATCTTATTTCAAACATACCTATTACAAAACAAAATAATTGCACTGCTCGGCAGGATAACAATCTGACATGATCGTCATTTAGTTTTACAGAACTGAACCAAAGAACTGAACATATTTAGCATATCAGGCTAATAAATGGAAAGGTCTTTCATTAGAAAATACTTTAAAAAGTTATGAATTCTACGTAACAATACCACTTTACGTGGTACATAGTTATTAAAATTATGCGAAGTACCTTATCCTTACGTATGCAAAATAGGATTCTCAAATCATTCGTGCTAGGTATCGTCTGACATATATTTTTGGTGTGTAATCAATTCACGCCTCACCAATATCAGCAGATTAGATTACACCTTCCGATGAGCAGGCGAAATACAAACAGTTCATAGAAATGCCATGTAAAATTACCCAAAAGTAATAATAATGATACCCTTCCGGCCGTTTTTCGACCATGGTGGCCGATCTTACGATCAGCCAGGTAATATTATGTATTATACTTATAGTGCTCAAGTAAGTGCGTAAGCACAGGACTCCCCATTCCATCACTCTCATATTTCGATGGGACAGTAATCTGGCACGACGGTAAAAGAACAGGCGCAGGACCAACGAACGGTTTAATGTGCCTTCCGAATCTCGGAGGAACCCGAGATGAAATTTTTCGGTCATCCATCCGATGACTGGCCTCTGCGAAAGTTACTTAACTTTGCAATAGCAGGCCGAGCTAGCAACGCTGCTCCATCGAGATCCTCAAAAGTGCTCAAAAGTAGTAACTGATGTAGGTACCGATTTCCAAGTAATGCACCGATTTAGTTATATTATTTTAGCCAAAGTGCAGCGTGGCAAATGTACATGATTCGGGCATTAGATTTCTTTTAACTTCAAAATGGGTCATTATAATAAATTTAAAAAATATTAGTTATACGAATATCGATAAAACATATCGATATTTAGCTGAGCAAAGCAACTGATTATTCAGCCAAATGCATAAGGCTACCAACAAGTACACAGTATCTTTGAGTGCATTGTTGTAAAAAGAAATTGTGTCCATAATTGATTGTTTTATTATTATCAGCGAATATTGAATTTACAATAAATGGTAGGTACTGATATGCAAATTAGGTTATCAGTCGCACAAAAACCGCTTATGTCTACAAAAATATTGGATCGCTGTGACATGGCGACCCGTCATAAGTACCTACATCTATGAAGCCTGCAATAAGAAATAACGATTTGAGGTTGATTTTGGATGGTTTAGCCTTCAAATTCAAATTCAATTATATATTTAAGACAACAAGATCCATTTTGTGAGTAGACAATAAGCCTTCGCTTCAGTAATGTCCACTAGGTATGCCATGTAAAGCCAGGTTTGATTAGTAGGACTATTTTTATTGGAAAGGCTGAGTCGGTACTACTTTAGTACCCACTCGGTATCGTTGAAACAGACTGAGAAACTTTTCGGGAAGATGGAATGCGCATATATTTGGGTGTTTCCTACGACAAAGGACTTTCAAAATAAACCAAAGTTGGCTTTGCTAGCCACTTGCGCTCACGCTAGGGTGTCGCGACATCATCATCATCATCACCATATTTCTGTGGACTGCATCTATAAGGAGGCCTAATATCACAGATAACATAATAGACCTAATTAGCCTATGACCAAAAGTAGATAGTGACAGGCCGATGACGAAGTTTTCTTATAGTCCAAGATCCCAGTGGCCCCAGACCTACGTCATTTTAGCAAAGCTGAAATTTTGAGGATTGTTAGTATAATGTGTTATTAAGAAGGTATGCGCACCCACTACCTTGAAAGCGGGGCCGTTTCTCAGGTAGCACGGGGGGCCATTACTTCTACCAGACGTCTCTGAATATTATTAATGAAGGAATGCCTGCAGCCGCCGCTCACGACACGGACGATGTCAGAGGCAGGCTTTATTACGGTTTGCATTCATTCCTTCATCAATAATATTCAAGACGTCTGGTAGAAGTAATGGCCCACGGAAGTGTCTGGCAATAGTCAATTTTAATTCTACATAATATACTCAAAAAAATATTTGAAACGATCTTTGCTACTTTAACGAAGGTTAGCTATTTATTTTTTTTGTACCTTTACTTCGTTCTACCTGAGAAAGGGCCCCGCTTTCAAGGTAGTGGGTGCGCATACCTTCTTAATAACACATTATTATTTCGTCACTATATTCGAAGATATAGACGAGAAATATATGTATTTCTACATATATAGTATAACACGTAGTCCTTTTATTGTTTAGCAATTTCCGCACGGTTTTTAGAGTTTAAAGTTTTTAATGCTGGGCACCCCAGCTGTCCGTCCTGCGCGCCCCGCCATCTTTCTTTTATTGTGCGCGCACCGGTACGCACGTGTTACCGTCATTGTGCCGAAACGTAGTGCAGTGGAGTAGATTCCGCAATATTCTCAGAAAATTTAACTACATAAGTGTAAATATTTTGTGTTCAACTCTGTAAATATGTATATAAGTTTGCCATCGAAAAGCAGAACTGCATTTATATTCTTATACAAAAATCCCAACCGTGCCTTCGATGTACCATCAAAGTATTCGCCCAGTTGATCGGAGTTGTAATAACAGCTTGTCGAGCTAATAATTTTATAGCTACAATAATATAGTATACAAAACTATTGTAAAGGGAGAAATATTTAGCTTTACATGAATATAATAATAATTATAATGCAAAATTTAATCTCTCAACTAATATATTGCCAGACCTTCTTTGGTGGTCTGAAATATTTTTAAGCTTAAAAAAGAATTACTCAAACCTACGTTTGCTTTAGAAATTTTTACTGATACATCCAGACAGGGTCGGAGTCTTTTTAGGGTTCCGTAGCCAAAATGGCAAAAAAAAAAAAAAAAAAAAAAAAAAAAAAAAAAAAAAAAAAAAAAAAAAAAAAAAAAAAAAAAAAAAAGTATGTGATTTGACTTGTCAGTCAAATACCGTATTGTATAAATCGTATAGTCGGAAATCGATTTCCTCATTTAACTGGAATTACCACAGAAATGTGACAATGGCGCGAGATGTGAAATATATGGCTATACGCCTCATACGTTAACAAATACACGAATGAGAAATACACGAAAAAGAGAAGATCAAGAAATGCGTATAATAAATTAAGATACCGCATTAGAATTATCAAGTACAATGTTAGGCTGTAACATTGTATCTATTTAAGTGTATTTGTAATAACACTGTTCATTCTGATGTCTGTAACACAAGTGCTTAAGCTACTTAACACGGGGTGAGATCAATGTATGAGATGTCGTGAAATATTTATTTATTATTTATTTAATGTTAAAAAAAAAAAAAAAAGAAAAGCTGACCTTTTAGGTAAGCCTTACATAGATCTCTTCGGTTCTCATGCCATTGACAAGTGTGGAAACACATATCTTGGAAACAAAATCCAGATTCCTTTACAGTAGACGCACAAATTGGCAACCATACATAATATGATACATATTTCGTTTTTGCCTTTCCCCCGTTTACTCTAGTAATAAGTGCCTTTAAAATATAATAATAGATAGAACTGTAGGATTCTTAGGGTTTCCACACTGGCCTTCTCAGTCATGGTTTCCGTTCCTGAGAATCACGTGTAGCTCAAAAATTTGTATTTCGACGCTATTGAACACAGGGTCAATTTCTCTTGCAGCTGAAGGCAACAGTTCAAACTTACCCTGGGTGTTGCGAGGCTCTCCGGGAATCTTTTCAGAAAAAAGGGACCCCGGAAGAAGCCTTAGATATTATCTTGTTCTCGCTAGCTCAGAGTACCTTTCATCAATAAAAGGCACGTATAAACTATGAGGGTCATTACTGCAACGATTTAGATTCAGATGCTTATTAACAATTATTCCGAATCAACCATCTTAGCATTCCTCACTCGTCTTGATAATCAAGGCGCAGCATATGGCCCGTTCAACAGCCATAGATCTGTGATAAGCTTATTATTAAATAGTGATATTAATAATTATAAATTAATTTCTAGATTTTTTGCCAGCTGTACCCAAATACTTAGGTACATTAAAACCTCAAAATTGTTCTCAATCATATAGCAAAATGAAAACTGCATAACGATATTTCTTCAGAACAATTAACAAAAAAGTCACAATTCTCTTAGCGCTTTGTACATCGCATAGTACAAAGAGGCTGTCTTTCATAAACATTAGTAACATTAAAATAGGTAAGGACCTATTTTTAATGTCATAAGAATGGCATTAAGGTAATTATTTCCAACATAATTAAAACCTCTGCCTCAGGGCGAGCAAAACCATTGCGGATTATCCATATTCACTTGAATCTTGTTATCAGCCTGACAATTGCATTAAAGATGATTTAACAACAGTTGCGGATTGTGGAAACAGATAGACTTCTACTGACGTTTAAGCCACTTATACTGACGTTTTAACCGCCACATAAAGCGGCTTCGAGAACCGCGGGCGTATCTCTCGACGTCATACGTAAAACTGTTGGTTGGACTGGGTTAGACGTCGGCATCAAGTACTTTCGCAAGATTTCATGATAGACCCATAGTTAACGAGGATAGCTTCGCTAGATCAGTGTGTTTCCAAAATCCAAACTGATTCGTTCTATTAGTTATTATATTAGTGATTAATGATTGTTACAAATTTATCGTTTGTTAAAAAATATTGATTTCCTTTGTTTATTAAATGATCTGTCTGCAGTGATTGTACCGTTAAATTATGTTACAATCAATGCCGTTTATTTTCAGAATGTCTTTGATGTTCATCACAGACAGTTTCTTTTGGCAAAACATGTCTCTGAACATCTACGTGTTATACTATATATGTAGAAATACATATATTTCTCGTCTATATCTTCGAATATAGTGACGAAATAATAATACATGATCAAACGAACTTCTAAGTGAAGTTCGATCAGTATTATATGAGTCACTTTATTCGAAGATATAGTATAAGGTCCCGCCCATCCCCACCCAATTAGTTTTGCCAAAAATATAAATAAATAACTCTTAAAAATGAAGCAAGATGGCGGGGCGCGCAGGACGGACAGCTGGGGTGCCCAGCATTAAAAACTTTAAACTCTAAAAACCGTGCGGAAATTGCTAAACAATAAAAGGACTACGTGTTATACTATATATGTAGAAATACATATATTTCTCGTCTATATCTTCGAATAAAGTGACTCATATAATACTGATCGAACTTCACTTAGAAGTTCGTTTGATCATGTATTATACTAACAATCCTCAAAATTTCAGCTTTGCTAAAATGACGTAGGTCTGGGGGCTTTGGGATCTTACTCTATTAAAAATGCAGAGCCATAATATTAGCGTAACATAGAACAATATTGTTCTTCACATTACTTTATATTCATGCTTATTAATAGCAGGAATATAAAAGATACTATTGAACGGCATGCAACTGTGATACGGCTTCATGAGAAAAAATATTGTGTTTTTTCACACTTATTATAACAAAGCTGATAACTGTGAAGTATCAGTATTTTTTTTCTTTTTCTTTCGAGTGTGTTGCTTGAACAATGATCCAGGGTTTGGCAAGTTATAAACTTAACTTGTTATATTAGGACGATGCTAAGCCCTCGATATTCCTTTACCTTCCTCGATGTCAATGGGACATTAATAGGCATTAATATCAGGCACGAGAACCAGTGCCTCCGAAAAAAGGGTGAAGTTTTTTATTTTGCTTACTAAGGATCTTCCAATGATAGGCCTAGCTAGTCAAAGTGTTTCCATGCAAGAAAAAAAAGGCTGTTTTTTTATTAAGAAAGGATCTTCCAATTTTATTATTTATTTATTTATTTATTACACGAAATGATAGGCCTAGCTAGCCTGCAGTTGTAGCACGTCATTGTGTTGCCCTACGAGAAAAAAAGTCAGTTTTTTTATTTTTATTTTATTTTGCTAACAAAGGATCTTCCAATGATTCCAGCTGGCGGGTCTGGCGCTGCTGGCGCTGGGCATCGTGGTGCAGCTGCAGATGTCCGAGGTGGTCACGGTGTCGGGGCTCAACCTGCAGGTCGCGCCCATCTCCACCATGGTGCTGGGCGTCGTCATCTTCCTCATCGCCTTCTTCGGGTGCTGCGGCGCTATCCGCGAGAGCAACTGTATGCTGGTTACTGTGAGTTGATTTGTTTACATGATTTTTCCGATTGCAAGACAAAAAACTTCTTACATAAAATAAGTTTGCCAATCATCTTATTGTAGGTATGTTGTTCAATTCCATGCTACCCGATTATTAGCGTGTTAATATGTAGGTATTATAAAATCTACACAAATTAACTGATAAAATGACCAGACACATCCTAGACACAAATTAGTTTTAACTAGTAGTTAAAATAATAAATGAATCATAGCTTAGGTACAACTCGGGGATCTAAATGGCGATCCCTGATTGAATGTCAAAGCCTTTGACTAAATACTTCACAACTAAGTTATCGCCTTAAACTCGTTACGATCTTTAAACCTAACTTTAAATTCTCAGATCGTTAGTAATTTACTTGTAAGGGCGAAAAGACAGTTTATACAGTGGCGGCGAGTGAGCTATGCCATTGTGGGCGATGCAATACTAAGGTGATGCGACGACGGCAACGGATCTGGGGGACTTGGGATACCATACGCTGGAGCGTCATTTTAATCAAAAATTCAGTAACCGATAATTATAATAACGCTATTCTTCATTCGTTTCCAGTTCTCAATCTTCATGCTGGTCCTGATGGTGGCTAAGATCGCGCTGGCGTCGGTGATCTTCGTGAACCTGGACTCCGTGGTGGACGACGTGCCCCGCTGGCTGTCCACCTCCTTTGCCAACGACCGGGAGATGTTCCATCAGCTCGAGCAGACCGTGAGTCGCAGTTTTAATTAATTAATATTGTTTTTTTATGCTGCTTAGAAATGTCCTTCCAACACTAAGCAGGGCCGGCGCATGCCAATGTGTCGGTAATGTGCAATTGTGGCCTTTATGCTTTAATAATAAATTCGGCATCAGCAGCCTGGAATACAACTATGCATTTTTTCCACATTAGACATTTATAAATTAATAAAAACACATACCTCCTCTTATTTTCTTTAATTCCATTGATAACTTGGTTTTAAATAAACGTGGTTTTAAAAATAACGCTTAGTTATGTTCCAAAAAAAATCTTCTCTAGATAGGTACATCAATGTTTGACTTACTCGTTGAAAAAATATTTGAGAAAAAGATGTAAATCTTTTCTCCTGTAAAATTGTCATTTTTCGATTACTGAGTTAATGCTTGAAGGGCGTCGATGTCTTTTCCTTCCATTTAACTCTGACGGCTGAAAGAAGAATAATGCTACGCAGCACGGGCGTAGCCAGGTTTTAGAATCGGGGGGGGTTCAAGAAAATAAAATTGGCCAAGTGCGAGTCGGACTCCCGCACTGAGGGTTCCGTACAAATTCTATTTTTTGACGTATTAAAAAAACTACTGAATAGATTTCGTTCGAACCAATTTTCGTTGGTAGTTTTTATGGTAATGTACATTATATAATTATTTCAGTTTTATCATCCTCTTATTTTAGAAGTTAGAGGGTGGGGGGACACACTTTTTTCCACTTTGGAAGGGTCTGTCACGCAAAGTATTCACTTTAGAAAAAAGTGATATCAGAAACCTTAATTTAATTTTTAAAGACCTATCCAGAGATACCCCACACGTATATGTTCAATGAAAAAAAATATTTCGAGTTTCAGTTCTAACTATGGGGACCCCCCACTTTTTTTTATTTTTTTCTATTTTCGTGTGAAAACCTTGTTGCGGTTCACAGAATACATCCACTCACTAAGTTTCAACAGTATAGTACTTATAGTTTCGGAATAAAGTGGCTGTGACAGACTGGCGGACAGACAGACAGACAGACATGACGAATCTATAAGGGTTCCGTTTTTTGCCATTTCGGCTACGGAACCCTAAAAACGAATAAAAATACATAAAATAGCCGTTTCTTCATAAGAACAATATTTAATCACTACATAGTATAAAACAAAGTCGCTTTTTCTGTCATGTTGTCTGTTGTATGTCCCTATGAACGCTTAAATCTTTAAAACTACGCAACGGATTTTGATGCGGTTTTTTTTAATAGATAGAGTAACTCATGAGGAAGGTTTTTATGTATAATATCATCCATTAAATAGTGGACAAGTACCACGGGCGAAGCCGGGGCGGGCCGCTAGTATGTAATAAACAGATTCAGAGAAAACTTCTGGAGTGGAAGGAATCGTCGAAGACCTTTTTCAAGCAGGGGGACAATATAGGCTAAATAAAAAAATTACGTACAGTTATACCTAGGTACACGTTATGGAATTAATCTTCTGTTCTTCTTTTTAAATATATCCACTACTTTATTCGCATCAATTTCTATCCCATAGTGAATGTTCATGAGAGCCAAGCCATTCAGTCTGTTTTCACCCGTTGTGTTCCGCAAGTAGTTTTTAAGCCTTCTTAGACTTGAAAAAAACCTTTCTGGGGTATCAGTGGAAACAGGTAACGTAGCCAGTATTTGCAACAATGTGTAAATATTTGGATAGAGTTTTTGGTCGCACTTATCTAAGCATTCCAAAGCTGATTTTGGAGTAGGGGAGGTGAGAGTCATAGCTGCTTTCCACACTTCAAGTTCTGCTTTGACGACAGATGTACTCTTTTCAGGCAGCACTTCTGAATACATACAAAATGCCTCTTCAATTTCACAACCTTTCGCAAAATTTGACGGTAACACACCAGACAGTGCCGATACTACTTTACGGTGTTTCGTAAATCTCTCAATTAATTGTTGAATTGTATGGTCGAGAAAAGGGATGAATAAATTTATTTTGTAATATGGTGGATATATCCGACGCAGGAATGTTAGAGCGATTTAACTGCCTCCCGACGATACGTGGCATAAGCAGAATTCCACCATTTTCTTCTATTAGCACCTTTGCTTTCTCATAGAGATGGGGGTACTCTTCGTCAACTTTATCTCTCAAAAGTTGCAAAGCATTAATAACATTATCCACGTGGCTGAATGCTGTTATGAGGTCTGTGTTAATTGCTTGCAGTTGCTTTGATAGCGGCAATGTATAGCTCATGACTTTTTGAAGAATCACTAGGCACATAACGAAATTCGAAGATCGAATTAATATAGTTAAATTTTATCTTAACTTTTCGGGGGGGGTTTGAACCCCCAAAACCCTCCCCCTGGCTACGCCCGTGCTACGCAGAAGAAATACCGAATTTAAAAAAATTGTCTATGAACAATTCCATAGCTCAAAACTAAGCTCGGGTAAAGTGTACCCAAGTAACAAAGTTAATATAAAAACCTGACAACGATTTAGACCGAGCATTTTTTTGTTGTCATAATGAGCACTAGGTGATGAACACCTTGATGCATTCTATAACATAAAAGCTGTCACAGTAACTAGGTACTCAGCTCCATTGTGGGCTGAGGTTATGGGTATCACGCGCGTGCTCACTACGTTGTACCTACAATAAATGTGTGGATAATTTAGTACACGAGAGATAAATATGTACTTACGCAGATCTAAAGCGATTTTTAATATTGATAAGGCTTATTTTCTCAGCTTTACACACACTAAAGTACACTGCTCCGAAGAAACATTTTATACCCTGGCCGTATTTAGAATATCCAGTAAACTATAGCTAGACTGAAAAGTAAATATTGCACTTTTTTGCTAAGTGTTAGGTATGTCAAAGCGTTACCCCGTTCCCTAGCTTCTACAGTAGAAGCTTCGAGCTTATGTATGGCCATGTAGGTTGTAGGTGTGTTGGTCCTAAGTATTAATTTATTTATTTTATTAATCATATTATATCTGTTCCCCAGTTCAGCTGCTGCGGCCCCAACGGCACGTCTTCATACCAGAACACCCCCCTGCCCGACTCGTGCTGCGCCTCCCCGCCCTGCAACACGGCCGACTCCTTCCCCGGCTGCTCCTCCATCATCCAGGACTTCTTCACCACCTTCGGCCTGGTCATTGGAGTTATTGCCATCGTCGTCGTTTCCATTGAGGTGAGGATTTTGATGTTCAGAGGATATTCACTAAGCGCAAATGTTATAATCTCACGGCTACTTACTGTGCAATCGGTGACAGTATTAATTTAGTACAGTTGTTTGTTACCGATGACACAGCAGCCGTGAAATTATGATACATTTGCGCTTAGTGAACGCACCTCAGTTTAATCAGTGTCGGTGTTTTGCTCGCTAAGAGTTGCCAAAACTTATACATATTATGCGTTGTCGAAATGGTTTAGAAGTTGACTGTTACAAGAGCCAGCGTGTTCGACTCCCGCTTATTTTCACTGTTGATGTCCGGAAAACTTAAATTCACGGAGTTCATACGTGCATAAGATATCTGAGCATTGATGTGAAACATTTATTTGTAAGCCATTATTTTCCATAGTTGTAGTTCATAGTTCTTACTAAAAGTTTTTATAATTCTTATTTAATTGACTAGCGGCTGCCCGCGACTCTGTCAGCGTGGGTTTCAGTTTCCGCACACATACTATAGCTTAAAACCTTCCTCGTCAAATGGACTAACTGACACATTTTATTTTCAATTCAAACGAGTAGGTATTTCCTGAGATTAGCGCAATGAAACAAACAAACAACTTTATTATATTAGTAAAGATTTTTGTTAACCATACAATTTGTTTCTCTATTTCAGCTCGTAGCGGCAGTGTTCGGCCTGTGTCTGGCCAACCACGTCAGGAACAAATACAGGAGAAGGACATATTGAACGAGGGTGTCTTACTATGTGCGAGCCAGCAGACTCGAGATGCCACGCCATTAACCAAACCTTTAGTCTACCGGCAGAGTCCAGCATTCATTAAATAGCATAGATGATATACTAAAGCACTGGTAGCTTTATATTTGTAGGTATATGTATGAAAATAAACGCATTCCGCATGTAGACAAAACTAACCTACCTGTGGGTATGGCTTGAATTTCAAACGGCCAATAGCAAAAAGGCAGCCGTCTGATATTGCAGAATTATTTTGAAATAACCATTTACATTCTACTCTAATCGGATTTAAGTGGATAATGTCTGGCATACAGTTTTGTTTTTATTAAACACGATTTAAAATAAAACATCTGAATTTCCAAAGAGAACACATCTTTATTGCATGGTAATCGAGCATAAGTAACAATAACATGGTCTGCAATAGGTAAAATACAGTCAATTAATGTCATTGCTAGTTTTAATCATTACAGCGAGTGTTGATGGGATTAACCGTCTGTGATTAATTAATAAATTGCTTGTGTTAGTGTTAAACTTATAATAATATTCTGGAATTACCAAGTGATTTATCAGGTATTTTTGTACTGGCATGAACAAACCATCATGTACTTAAAAATAGAAATAAGCATGCAAAACATTCTAAGGCAAAAATAAGTTTGCTGTTAAAGGTACTTTAGGTTAACTAAGGTTTTTATAGTTATTAAATAAATTATTTTATTTTAATTCTGGAGATTTATTACTTATTTCACACGGGTAACATAACATACTATGTTTTATGCAGCCTATCATCCTGCTAAACCGTTTGGTAACGCTATTACATATATTTATTCAATAGCAACGTACCCTCTTGTACCCTCTTGGTGTGAAAGTTAAGATCAAGATTTTAAATACTGAAAAGATATAATGAGAACAGAACATAACGACCATCAAGATTCACGATCATTGGTTCTGACAAATGACACCTAGTGGTCAGAAAGCGTGGAATTATAGACTTCTTCAAGGCTACTTTCACCTATTAGAACCCTTGGGCACATGGGTCTTTTTACCTCTTGTTTGGGTATCGTGGGGCCCCTAGACGTGTTATTGGAGCCCCAATTTATAGTGCCCACTAGAAAGAACTAAAGAGGGGTCTGGACTTCTTTGCCTACCTTCCTAATATTGTCTTAGTCTTGACATCGAGAGGCATCACCGCTTTGTAATAGTTCACATTTAAAGTTATCTTAGGCAGTAGTAAGTAATTGCTTGATTCTTGGGATTAGAGCAACACAGAAAAGGTTCTTATATTTGGTAGCTGATAATATCAACGCCTGACATACAGGAATCATTAAAGTAGCACCACTAACGTTTGTGTTTTTGCCGTTATAAAGAAGTAGTAACAACGAAACATGGCGAGTGGATCCTGTGAGCAAGATACGGGCAATATGTTATTTGTGATAGGGCAACATTTCTCAATATACCTTCCTGTTTCATAAATGCTTTTACGGATTTGGGAGCCAAAAGGACAGATAAGGTGAAAAAATACAAAAAAATAATCGCACAGTACTTACCTAAGTAAAACCATAATGATCTGTTAAATAAATAAACATTTTTGACGACATGCTTGTTCGATGGAATGGTCAAGAAATTGCATATTGGACGTGTATGTCTGTTTGTCCTGGTCTGGGTGTTATATGTATCTATTTAAGTATATTTGTAATACCACCGTTGATTCTGGTGTCTGTAACACAAGTGCATAAAGCTACTTAACACGGAGTCAGATCAGTGTATGTGATGTTGTCTTTTTTTTTAATTCATCATATGTACAGAAGCAGTAAAGGTGTGGCTAATACTTACATAATGATGAATGCTCAGTAGGTAATTGAATGGGTAATTGTTACATTGAAATCTAATCGGTCGTATCGAACGAGAGATAATAATCATTACTCGTATTAGTTTCAAGAAAGAAAAGTTCTACTAATTGAAAGGTGGAAAACCCCAGAAAAACGTAACTCTTGGGGATGGAGGTTTCCTTCAGCCATGAGACCTCACCTAAACGCGAATGGATAGGTACCAAATGTATAATCTTAAAAGCAAACAACGAAGCATGTACTATGCATGTTACGGAACGGATCGAGTACAGATGTCGATGTTCATCACACAAACATTTGCCCCTAGCGGGACTCGAAACCGCGACCCTCGGTTTTGTAACCAGGGTCTCTGACCACTAGACCAAAGGGCCCGTCAACCATATCTGAATGCTGTGCCTTACTATCAATTAAACAATTTTGAGGGATTGGCACCACACTCGCACGCTGCTAAATTTGCCCGTAAAGCGTAAAGTGAGTCACTGAATATCGTATCAGTTCTTATCAGGTTGTATCTACTTCTACATGCGATTGATAACAGGGAAACCCAAGTCAACCGAAGAGCAGTAGTTGTTAGATTTGACGGGGTGTCGACAGCAGTAATTATAGTTCATCATAATAAAAAACTATCAAGATGTGTTGTGCAGAGTTTATTGTTAAATATGTTCTCTTTGGCGCTAATATCATTTTCACGGTAAGTGAACACCTTGATTTATTGTATCTAGTATCTACGACCGTGAATGATGTGTTTTCTTACATTTTATCTTAAAAAAGTAAATATTTTCTGATAAGATGAAGGCAACGATGTGCAATAATAAGTTATTCAAGCGTACCGAATATCTAATCGTTAAAAAGTAAAAAAATAATTTAATGATATCAATATCAATATGTATTAGTCAATAAAATTAAAGATAATTTCTAGATACTAGCAACCAATACTTAAGAATATGAATCTTACTTGGAATAGCTAGTATAAAAATAAATTTTGAAATCGCTATTAAAATACGGAAGTATCAGTGTTTCGATAATTTATGATGACATCTACAAATATTGTTTAATTTTAATGTTGTGGTAAAAATATTTAGATACCTCACTTGAGACTTCACTTTAATTCCAATATGTAAAGAGGAAACTAGAAAACAAATAAAATCGATGTGGATATCTTTCTTTTAAAGTGGTTCAATTAATGACGCTAAATCAGTGAGATCATTAATATCTGATATCTGAAAGGCTGCAAACACATGTTTACTCTGAACAGCGAGCTCAAATATTATAGCATCATTCTCACACAGCTTTGAAGATACCTACATGCAGTTTTCAACTTCCGAAGCTAATCTGCTTCGCTACTTAATAACTAACACCGTTTTATGTGCAGAAAATGAATTGTCCTTCCTTACTCGTCAAATCGGAAGTAGAAAAATTGTTGCCATTGCTTTTCTTCTATGGAACAATACGAGCAACGATTTTTATTGATACAAATAAGTAGCTGAAGTGCCCTATAGTTCTAATTACCTTTCTATAACAAAGAGACGAATAAACAAACTTCAATAAAATAAACTGTATATTACTGTCATAAAGACTAAATAAACAATATACAAGGTACGACATGTAAATTAACGCGGCTTGTATATTTATTCTTTTTATTTATTATTATTTCTCTCGTTCTGAAAACTAGTTCATGCGCAAAGTTTCCCTTCATTTTTAACCGACTTCAAAAAAAGGAGGACGTTCTCAATTCGTCTGTATGTATAATATTTTTTTTTATTTTATGTATGTTCATCGATAATTTCGTCAATTATGGACGGATTTCAAAAATTTTTTTTTTGTTGGATAGAGTTCAGTTCTGAGGTGGTCCCATTTTCACCAGTCCAGGATCTGATCATGGAATCCAGGAGAAATCGAGGGCAACCACCGAAAATTGTATGCTCGTATGGTGTTTTTGTTACGTAATCATGTCTTACTCAGGTATATGCTTCAGGGTGACAACATTTGATGCTGCTGTCCTGATGATGATGCTACAGTACTCCTTAGCGGTTTGGAGTTGAAAGGCAGAACTGCAATTGGTCGATGGAAACTATTTAGTAGTATGTAGGGCTTAAATGTTGCTTGTGAGGTATGCTTGAATCAACATCTGATGCTACTGTGCTGATGATGAAGCTACAGTACTCCTTAACGGTTAGGAGTTGGAAGGCAGAACTGCAATTGGTCGATCGAATGTATGTCGCTCGGTCAGTCGGTGCCTGCCCAAAAAAGCAGAAGAGAAAAAGCACCGACTTCAGTTAGTTTGTTTAAGATTACTTTGACATAGTTTAGGAAAATTATAGTATTAGGTAATAGATATTAGGAATTATTTTTAATTTTTAGTTTATTTTTGTGTTCACGATTTTTTTGAAGTCGGTTTAATTTTTAACTGGGAGAACGACTTAGCACCATAGCTAACTTAATTAATTCAGCAACATTATTTTATGCTTGCAGCTAGCCGGCATAGCGCTCATAGGGGCGGGTATAGCCGGCCTGGTGCAACTGAACGATATCCTCGACCTGATCCCAGTGAATCTTAACGCGATCCCGATATCTGTCATCGTGCTGGGCAGCGTGGTCTTCGTCATAGCCTTCTGCGGATGCTGCGGTGCCATTAGAGAGTCAAGATGCTTGCTTATTCTGGTAAGTAATAACATCGAGGAAAGCACATGCATTGTATTTCCTGCAGTCAGTCGTTGACATTTGGCGGAGGATATGCGCGAACTCTAGGCTAAAAACTGGCAAGAGATGGCGCTGGGCAGACCGAGTCGGCGACGTTTGTTATCAGAGGCCAACACTCACTTTGGGTCGCTCATCGAAGTAAGTAAGTCATTGTCATTTACTCCTGTGTATCATCATGTTTATTTGGCCCAACGGGAATTCCCTAATATTCCCAACAAACTTACTAGTAAGATCAGGGCCCGATGAAGGGATCTCACTACCAAACAAAATACAATTTCTACTAAGTGAGGCTTTGGGAGATAAAGTAAGTAAAACGGCGATGACAATAGATCGAATTGATCGCATAGTAGACTAAACATTAGTCAAACTCGTTTGTACATGGCTATGTGCACAGCCTGCTCAATCAATTAAATGGGAAGACAGTTTTTAGAATTCCCTCGTAACCAACCTATTCAGGTTAAGGTAACGAACATTTGAATTACTAATTGAAATCTAACTGGCATTTACACTCCTCAATTACTACTACTGTTAGTTAGACCCTCGATCAAGTACCTACTCGTAAAAGTAAACTATTTGAGCCATACAAGTAGGTAATACGGAGGAGGTAGTATAGCTACGAATTAGTTTATGTGCAAACACATCGATGTAATCGGTAAATTAATTTGTTAGGTATTATAACATGAATCATTGTAATACTTGTAAATTTCCTAGAACTAAATAAGCTTGATGACTTTTCGGCTTTACGATTTTATTTTAATTGAATGTTTGTAAACCGTTATCGATAACAAATCTTTCTTACTAATCAAGATGTAGGTAGGTCTAGGTACTCACATTATTATCTGAGGCATATTATTAGCTGTAAATATTTTAATATAATCTACCTGAATCATCTGATAACTTAACAATTCCTAAATTAAAGAATCCTTTTTAGTATTTTAAATATACGGGTCTATTGTTACACAAACGACAACAAAACACCAACTTCCACGATGCTCTCCACTTCGCCAAAGATCGTCACAGATGGCGAACCATTGTCAGAGACAAAATAATTCCTCACGTGGGGAATCACGACCCTCAGTAATGAGGAATGCGACGCGAGGAGGACTGTTACACACTGCAACGTGCAGTAGACCATGACTACCATGAGGCACCTACGAGCCTTCAGTGTCCCTTCACTCACACAATTTATATTAGTTTCACTGAAGTATACGAAATGCATTAAGTTTATCTTATTATAAGGCATTTGTTTCTTTTTTCAGTACTCCTTGTGTATGGCAGTCTTAGCGGCAGGCAAGATCGCTCTCGCAGTGGTCATTTTCAACGCTCTCGACGATCTTGAGAATACGGTCACGGGGTGGATAAACGACGCCTTCGCCAACCTGAACTTGAGACCGACATTTCACGTCTTGGAAACGCTAGTAAGTAAAAGACTAGGTACGTTTATTATAATGTCTAAAATGCTTTAAAACTTGGTAAAAAGGCAGCGGCAAATGGTTAAAGAGCTCTTACCAAACGCCTTTTTTTTGACGATATTTGCTAATGTACTATGAGTAGTTTGTAGCATTCTTGTCAAATCATACCCCTCCATTGATGTTAAGTTGGGCATCCATCATCATTATCAGCCTGTAGACCAATGGACATGGTCTCCCAAAGATTAAAATTATGCTCGAATAATAATCAGAATTTAACGGGATAAACGCTAGGAAGAAGAAGAAGAAGAAGAATCAGAATTGAAGTGTGTAGTTGTTCCAAGTCACGGTTTATGAATATAAGTCCAGCCTAAAATCTGTATAAGGAGCTAGGCCAGGAAGGCGAATCTTTATGCATCAGCGTGCCTTTTTTTTTTAAATGTTTGGTGATGTCATTGACGGGCTATCAAATAATTTTGATTTTCTGATCGATTGGAAAGTAATTGACTCACCCGCGTTAAACTTTGCAAATTTTACACACGTTTTATGATTGACATGTTGTATGATCGACAACGTGCCCAAAATATTGTCTCACGTGCCCTCAATGGCACGCGTGCCATTGGTTCGCCTTACCTGAGCTAGGCAATTAGTGTGTTAGTCCAAGGGATTTATTTACAACTACTTCTCAATTTCCCAGTTCCAATGCTGCGGTTCAACTGGTCCTGATTCGTATACGACGGCCCTGCCCGCCTCCTGTTGTGCCTCCGTCCCCGCTGACGGGACCTGCCTGTCCGCTGACGCGTTCGGCGGCTGCAGCGTCAGGCTCAGTAGCTACTTCGAGACCTTTGGGGAGGCAATTGCTTTCGGCATCATCGCTGTCATCGCTGTTGAGGTACGGTTCTTATTTTAAACATCCATTAAGTACAATGCTGCGCCACAATTGGGCCGGATTCGTTCTGGCCGAATCCGGCTGCGACTCCATCCCTACTGAGGGCACAAGCCAAGCAGCTATTGCGTTCGGCGGCTGCAGCTACCTCGAGACCTTCAGGGAAGCAATTGCTCTCGACGTCAACGCTGTCATCGCTGTTGAGGTACGGTTCTTAAATTAAACATCCATTAAGTTCAATGCTCCGGCACAATTGGTCCTGATTTCTTCTGCCCGACTCTGGCTGCGACTTCATCCCTACTGAGGGCACAAGCCAGGCATCTCTTCCGTTCGGCGGCGGCAGCTACATCGAGACCTTCGGGGAGGCAATTGTTTTCGGCATCATCGCTGTCATCGCTGTTGAGGTACGGTTCTTATTTTAAACTTCCATTAAGTTCCAAAGCTGCACTACGGGCCTTGACTCTGACTGCCCGACTTCGGCTTCACCTCCGACCCTGCTGACGGCACAAGCCAGGTCACTGACGCGTGCATGCGTCTGTGACGTCAGACTCAGAGGCTTTTTCAAGACATCTGGGGAGGCAATTGCTGTTGAGGTACGGTTATTATCTAAAGCTTCCTTTAAGTTCCAAAGCTGCACTACGGGCCTTGACTCTTACTGCCCGACTTCGGCTTCACCTCCGACCCTGCTGAGGGCACAAGCCAGGCCAATGACGCGTGCATGCGTCTGCAGCGTCAGACTCAGCAGCTTCATCAAGACTTTCAAGAAGCAATCGCTTTCGGCGTCAACGCTGTCATCTCTGTTGAGGTTTTGTTCTCTTAGGTTCAATGCTGCGGCGCAATTGTTACTGATTCGTACTCGACGGCACCGCCCGACTCCTGCTACGCCTCCGTCCCTGGCAGGTACTGGCTCAGCATCTTCTTTAAGACTTATTACTGTGTCACGACCAGTGACGGATTAGCCCTTTATCTTGGACGTTGAACGAGCTCAACGTGCGTTGCTCAAAGTTATGTACTTCAAACCGTTTCGCTACCCATCTGAAAACCTTTACCATGACTGTGATCTGCTCTCAGTTCGTAAACTATATATTTTACAGACAACAATTAAAAAACATAAATCACTTGAGTATAGACCTGTCGTTGTTCAAAAGAGAAGAAAAGACAAAATTTTTGAAATGCCTTATACAAAAACAGTATTCGCAAGAATGCAATACAATTATAAGTCTACTTTAATATATAATCGAATAAACAAAGCTCTTAACATTCACAGTAAAATCTCCCATGAACTCAAACATACGTTGACTGATTGGTTAAAAACAATGAATTATGAAGAAGTTGAAAAGTTTCTGGAAAATGTGAAATAGAGACACACGCACACACGCACACGCACACACACACACACACACACACACACACACACACACACACACACACAAAACTAAAAGTACACATTTATCGCATGCAATTATCGCATTCACTCTGCAAATTATTTAATTTTAATTTTCTCTTTTATTATTACTGTTATTTTTACACATAAATGTAATGCTGCTAAGTTTTAAGGAACGGAGGAGCGAGGTCTCCTGGCACAGGCATCATTATATGCTTAAAAGGAGTCTTCGAATATTTGTTTACTATAAGTCATTACTTGTGTTACTGAAATAAATAATTTTTCATTTTTTTTCATTTCATTTTCATTATCAAATTAAGCAATTGCCTAGGGCATCTCGTCTGGGGGGGCCCCAGAAGAAGCATTAAATTCTAGTTGACATACGGATAGGGGGGCCCCACAGGCGTGGATTGCTTAGTGCATCAAGTAGTTTTAATCCGTCACTGGGCACGACGGTATCTGACTCGTACTGCCCAACTCCGGCCCTCCAGCTACGATACTGACCCATTCCTGCTCTATATCACGACTGAATTCGACTCAAAGAATTTTTATAGTCAAGACGAAAATGGAAAACAAGACCATATAATTATTATGGTCAAAAGAAAACTTTTAGTTCCACACAATCAGTGGAACTCACAATAAGAAGCACTAGTGAATAACAACTTTGTTTTTCAGGTGGTGGCACTAATTTTCGGTTTATTCTTGAGCTGGTCCATCAGGAACAAAAGATACTAAACTTCTACCAAGCTGCTGTACCTACAAGAAGAATTAACCTCGTTTTACAAGGATGAAGGAAGTGAAAATAACTGATTAACTACCCATGTTAGATAGGGTAGGTGCCTGTCTATTCTGTCTACTCCAAAAAAACATAAATAGCTAGCTGTAATCATACGACAAGGTAGAGACATTGCAAAAAATAGTTTTTTAAAAGCTGACAAAATAGGACCTACTTATTTTTTTTTTCGATATTTATAATTCGTTTTAGAACCATACGATTCACGAGGAATGGCCAAAAGGCCGTCTGTGTCCTATGCTTACTTAATTAATACATATATTAAATAATGTTAGTAAGTTATAAAAGTAAAAGTTAGCCAAACGCCTTCGTTGAAACTACGAAAATAATCACCAATATGTTTAAGTATAGATAACTATTTATTTTAACTTCTTTTGAATAAATACCTTTCTTAATATTTTGATGTGCATATTGTGTACATAGGAGTACCTTACGTAGGTATATGTGAAGTGAAGTGAAAACTCTCTTTATAAGTAGGTATCATGATATTGTAAAATATTCCATTTATGAATAACAGGGAAAACCATAAAGTAAGTAATTTAAATTATGAATGTATGATTGTATGTACATAAATAAGTACTACGTAATTTGTCCTAATGCTTTGTTTTGACACTTTTAATAATAAAAATACTTGAACAAATTGATTTATTCTTTTTGCCCAAAATTTCCTCCAATGATACCTACTTGCATTTGGCAGTAGTGCCCAAATGCATTAGGTGATTATGGGCCTCAAAGCTTGCTTATCATCATGGGCAACGATTCGCAGAACATTCATTTTCAATTCTTCAATTCTATGTCGTGAAATAATGAGAAAGATCACCTCACCGTGGCGATGGTGATGGTGATGTCATACACAGTAAAACCTAGATGGGCAAAGAAACTACAACCTCTAAGGTAGCAGCGAAAGGTGTTAAATCTATTTTACCTGCAACATCATACTTTATTTAAAATCTGAAAACAATTGCAATGATTTATTTTCAGAAGACTAATTCCATATACTATGAGTAATGATACGCGTTTAAAATTAAATGATGCTAATTCAGAATCAATCTTTATTACCTATTAACATCAATTAATTTTAAACCAGTGATCATACAAACTGTAATACATTTAACATTATTATTTTTTCTGATCTCGCCATACGTAGTTGTCAAATAAGAAATACAATTCCTATTAAATACATATGTACTATGGCTCATCCCTCATCTGCCATATCGCTTATAATATTTTATTATAATTCAGTACAATTGGTAAGTACCTTTCAAAATCACATTTTTGCATTGATAGAAGATAAGAGATAAGATAAGAATAATGTTTATTCAGTGACACATACATAAAAACATGAAACAAAATAAAAACATGAAATGAAATTATACATATGCAAAATGTGTCACCGAAAAGGCTTGCACTCAGCATATGCCGAAGGGTCTAGGTGACGCTTCGACGCTGATCTTCCGTGCAAGCCTCGCGGGGTGGCGCACCAAATACATAATATATTTTAACGAAAAACATAGTAAACATAATAATAAATATGACGTGAAAACATAGAATAGAAACAATACGGTACAAATTAAAAAGAAAAAAAGAAAAGCGACATGATTGGGGACACACAGCACAACTACCTATACATCGCCCCTTTGCAAACTAAGTAAATATTTTTTAAAGTTGCTACGAAATGAGCCTAACGTTTTACACGTTCTTAAGGGCGGGGGAATATTGTTCCAGCATTTCGAGGCAGAATAACGAAAACTGCCACGAAATACCGCTGTGCTGTGTCTCGGACAACAGAGTCTTGGAGCAATTCTGATATGCCGCTGTGAGAATGAGAGCTTTTCATACAAATAAGGTGGTGATTTAGTATAAATAATACCGAACAGTAGAGAGGCAAAGTGAAGAGACCGCCTAGACTCCATATTTAAAAGCTTTTCGCGATTAAGAAACGGAGTTATATGTGACCTACGTGGTACAGAAAAACAGAACCGGGCACATGCATTCTGTACACGCTGTATCAATTTCTTTGAATAATTAAACAAACACTCACCCACAACCGTGTCTGCATAATTCAGTTTCGACATAACCAATGTCTCACACAGTTTAACTCTCACCTCGGTATTCAAAAACTCACGGACCCTATACAGGACCTTCAGTCTGTAGAAGCAATTTCTCACTGTCTCCAAAACGTGATTGTGGAATCTGAGATTGCTATCCATTAGTACTCCGAGGTTACGGGCTTCAGTAACTTGCTCAATGGCTGAACCCCCTATTAAAACTCCAGGCTTGTATGCATTGATCCTATTTATTTGATTCGATGTACCAAGAACAAGGAATTTAGATTTGGTGGGATTTAAGATCAAACAATTTCTGCGGGCCCATTCATTAATACTCTCCAAATCATGATTAATGATATTCACAGCACCAGGAGTCTCGTTAGGTTTAAAAGAATAGTAAATTTGTAGGTCATCCGCGTAGATGTGGAACTTGCAGTGCTTGATACTTTTTACCAAATCCGTGCTGTACAATATAAAAAGAATTGGCCCCAAAATAGAGCCCTGTGGTACTCCACGGGTAAGCAAAACATCTTCTGAAGAAAGTTTTAGTCCAAGCTCATTACTAATCTCGACCCGCTGTGATCGAGCACTAAGATAGCTAGAGAACCATTTCAGTGCACTGATCTCAAACCCGTAGTACGATAACTTGGATAAAATAAGATTGTGATTAATACAATCAAATGCTCGGGAAAAATCTAAGAGAACCAAAATCGATCCGTTACCTACATCTGCTCCAGCCAGAACGTCATCAACAACATCCAACAACGCGGTGGCTGTACTACGCCTAGCACGAAATCCGGACTGTTTTTGAGGCAGAATACTGTTTCTGTCAAGGAACTCGGTTAACTGACGGCACACAATTTTTTCCAATATCTTCGACATAAATGGAAGAATGCTGATAGGCCTAAAATCTTTCAGCTCATTCGCGGCACTGTTCTTGGGTATAGGTTTAACCACAGCCCTCTTCCAGATATCCGGAAATACGCTGGTAGTAATGGATTTGTTTATTATAGCGGTAATAACCTTCAGCGTACGGGGTAAGGTCAACAGAACCATGTCGCGCGTTATGCCATCCAGACCTTCCGCGTTGGTTGATATACTCAGAATAACCTTCGAAACAAGCGTTTCATCCACAGGGCTGAGCTGAAAAGATGCAGTTCCAAAGCGATGATGTTCAAAGTATGTTAGATCAGAAAGGGAGACATTATTATTACCAGGGACATCGAGAAAATGCTTGTTAAAGAGACCTGGATCAGCGATACTGGAAGGAGGAGAAGACTGTTTGGCCTTGAAATCAACGATATCTCGCTTAATACCCTTCCATAAAGCTTTGGGATTTTTTAAATTATCGTTAATACTTCGCTGAAAGTAGGCCGTTTTCTCAGCAAACATTGCTTTGTTGACAATTGATTTCATACTCCTGTAGAACCCAACATCAGATGCTCGCTCCGTGGACCGACACTTAACGTGGGCTTTATCCCTCAGTCTCATCATGTCACGAATAGTGGTAGTAATCCAGGGGTGACTCTGGTGTCGAACACGTGACGTAATGACGGGAGCATGAATGTCAAAAATATGCAAAATGTACGCGTTAAAAGACAAAACCGCCTCATTCACATCCTCGCTAAGTAGGCGTTCCCAAGAAATGCCGTCTACAAGAGTGTTAAAATCAACATAGCTAATTTCCTTAAGAGGTCTGTAGGATACCCATCTCGGGGGCGGCTTAGGCTTGACTATGCGTAATTTGCACGATAGAAAAGCATGGCTACTAAGGTCGGGTATTAAATCGACTGTGACATTCAACATTTCAGTAGAACTACACATAAGATCGATAAGAGTCCGAGAATGATCCGTGAAATGAGTCGGTGATGTGACATACTGATCAAGACCAAAACACCGAAAGAATGCTGTCAATTTTTTAGCGTTCGCGTCATTGGAAGCGAGCAAGTTAATATTGAAATCTCCCATGAGTACGAGTTGGTCAAACGACGAAAACGAGCTAATTGATTCCGTAAGGGCGTCAATGAAGGTATCCACACTCAACCACGGCGGGCGGTATGCAGTTCCAACAACTAGTCTAACTCCATTAACTGTAAATTTTAGCCACATCTGCTCCACGGAGGCTGAAAGTGGAGGTTTGACTTGCCTAGCGGAGATGCTGTCACGAAAATAAAAGCCCACACCTCCCCCGCGCGAGCGGACACTAGCCGGCCTCGGGATATGACGGAAGCGATATCCCGCAGGTAAAGGCGCACGTAATTCCTCACCATGCCTCAACCATGTCTCATTAATAGCCATGATATCTATAGACCGACTCTCAATGGCAACCAGGAATTCCTCATGACGCGTTCCAAGAGAACCTGGATTTAAAAACCCTAGCGTAAGATGTTTATTTTTAACAAATTGAAAGACAAATGTAAACGATATCAATATAAATTTAGAATTACTGATATACTTCTTTATTAATATAACATGACGTCTGTTTAAAAATATGCCTATGGTAGAAAAGTAAAAACTGACGGAATTGTGATGATTTACAGAACAACATATGGGCTGCTTAAAATAATATATCTCATTGTTTAAAAACATTGGTAAATGCAGCTGACATAAAGAGATTAAAATAGAAATATGAGAGAAAATTATACAGATAACTGAAAGACTAGTGAGCAAGTAACATAATAACACAAACTTATTGAGTACACAAAAGAATTGCGGTGCACTATTCATCATTAGGCCCGACATAATCTTTGCCAAAAACCCGAGCTAGATCGACTTCGGAGCGAATTCTGTAGCGCGGGGAGGCAGTACCATGATGCTGCCTCATATAGATGCGGCCCTCTCTGGTCCACACGAAGCGCCATTTCATAAGGTCACCCAGCACACGCGCTCGCCGGAACACCTGCCTGTTGAATTTAGTCAACCTCTCGTTCACGTAAAACCTGCTTGGCGTCCCCGGGAGACCGGTACCCTCGGTGGTGGCGCCGCGGCGGACGCGCGACGCCTGCAGCAGCTGGTCCCTGGCGGCGCGGCGCGCTAGCCGCACGACGATGGGTCGCGGGCGCGCAGAGGCCACGTCCTCTGCAACGTCAGGCGCACGCCCCACGCGACCGGCGCTCACGATGTCCTGGTCTGCTAGAGGTAGCCCCAATTTGCTAGCCAGCACCGACACTACGTGCAGGAGGTTTTCACCTTTCTGTTCAGCGACGCAGGTGATCTCAACGTCATTGAGAAGCATATCTTGGTCTCGCTCGTTAAGGTCGGCTTTGAGTTGCTCGACTGTGGCGGCGAGTGACTTGTCGTTATGACAGTCAGTGTGGCTCTCCAACACCGCGATCCTCCTGTCCAGTTCATCGATGCGGCTTTCGCATGTAGCAATCTTTTGACCGACCGATGCCAGCGTCTCGCCTAGCAGCTTGAGTAAGGAACGGTTTGTCTTGAGTTCTTCGCGCATTTCGTCTCTGAATGAACGCAACTCCAAACATATGGAATGAGTGTCAGTCATTTCTATTGTCATATTGTGAGAGGTATCGTTGAGATTGACAAGCGACGGCAGCTGCTCAACACCAGACATATCCAACTGCGTCGGGGTGGCCGACGCCGCTCCGCGATGGAGATTAATACCATCGGAGGCGCCGCGGACTGGAGTATTGGAGTTGTCCAACTTTGGCAGCTTGCTCTTGCACAATACGCATCTCCAAGCACTTTTGTGCATGACTGACATGACACTAAACAGGTCTTCTTTGACATTCGCACAGATTAAATCGTAAGCCTGTCGACACCCACCACAAATCAATGTTTTATGTTCCTCAACGACATTATTACAGCCTCCACAAATAAGCGGCATTGTTGCAAGAAAAATAAAAAAATAAAAAAGTAACAAAAAGTATTTTTGGAGTTAGACTTGAACCGACAATGTAAGTCGCCGTCCTGCGTTATGCGTACACTCGTCCACCGCAGATATATCAATATGCGGCGAAATTGGGTACTTGGTTTCAATATCTCGCATCTAGGGTCAATGAACCGGTTCACAACAGAGATCTGTGATTGGTTTGTTCGTACTTCAAGGTCACTGACACAGGTAAACGACACGAAACACTTGCGATCCAACAGCTGTTTTAAAAATGTAAACAATTGCACTAACAAACGTCACTTAATTTTCAATAGACGCTTAAAGCTCTGTTAGAAGATATTTTTTAGAGGAGGCTCTTTGAGATTTGTATACTTTATTAACGTTTGTAAGTTTGATAGGCTTGTTCTATTTCCCGCTATTCCCCCGCAAGTGCTAAATAGAGAGTTTAAATTTAAAATTACTTACAGATCATAGGTGGAGGTGTACTGGTGGCTGGATATTTACTTAACTATATATTTACAAACATTTTGGTGGTAAAGTTACCATTTCTGGGGTTCTTGTGGGATATACCGGGGTATCTGATGGGGACAGGATGTGTTCTCTTTATTGTGGCCTTGTTCGGTAGTCCGGGCGCCTATTTAAAAGGAACTGTTGGAAGATGGTTGCTTATTTCGGTAAGATGAGTTACTCAATTTTCACATCTACATATGTATGTATGTAGGTATGTATGTATATAATTCCATTTGGACAGTAATATTTTTTTTGGTTTTCAGTACACCATCTTAATGACGATACGTGTCCTTATAATGATATTTATTATTATTGTCTTCTATATGTCTAACCGCACCGTGGCACCAACTGCCAGCGCTCTTACTGCAAATGTTGATCAATTCAAATATGGAGATAATGTCATCACAGGGGGATTTATTTATGCTGATAAAAATAATGTCGCCAACAATCTTGAAGATGGAAGACTGGAAAACAATATAATAAAGAGTAAAAGACTTCTCTCAGTTGGAAATACGGTCAAAAGTCCGAAAATCCTCGAAAATTTAATGAAACCAGCGAACGCTATGAGCAAAACCCTCATCAATAACTCCACAGGTTCGATTAAAAGTCAAGGTTTTGAATTTGAAGAAAATAATTCTGACAGAAATTATACGAAAAAGAATGAGCAAATTAATTTGCGATACCGAAGAGGCGTACTAGACGCAATAGGGAAACTAACAGAAACTGCCAAATTTTTCAGGAATATATTCTCAGAACCAAGTCCAGAGGAAGAAAAACAAGTGAAGTTTGTTAAACCCATAGTGAGTATTTATCAATTCTAACTAAATATGTTGTGACTAGCGGCCGCCCGCGACTCCGTCTGCGTTGTTTCCGGTTTACGTACAAATAGTTATAAACTATAGCCTAAAACCTTCCTCGTCAAATGGACTATCCAAAACAAAAAAAAATTAATCGGACCAGGTAGGCTAGCCAAGATGCCACTTTAACGAATTCGCCAGACGTTATCGTAGCGACTTATATCTCCATCCCGCTCATATCAATAGTACGTGTGCGGGAGGGCAATATAAGTCGCGACGAAAACGTATGGCGAATTCGACAAAGTGGCATCTTGGCTAGGGCCCCAGTAGGTAGTTCCTGAGATTAGCGCATTCAAACAAACAAACAAACCAACTCTTTAGCTTATTTATATATATTAGTATATATATAAAGATGAGTGTAATACATATAAAGGCGTTAATTTGAAAAGATTTCAGACTGAAAATACTTGTATTGTTAGTGATTTGATTAGCAAGTATTATAATATTTGAAAATATTTAATGTTTTCGATGTGGCAATGATATCAATCAGATAGAATATGAGGTTGAGGTTTTAAATGCAATGTTCGTCCTCTTTTGTGATTGCCTATTTTAAGTTTTTGAATTAGTTATTTTTTTTATTTCAGTTAAAAGGATTCACAGTCCCTGCTTATCGTCTTAGTACGTATTCTCAGGCCAAGTTTATGGTTGCTGTTACCATCTTTCTAGAGGTAAGCCCGCGTTTCTGCTTGTAACTTTTGTCATGCAACTTATGTCCCAATGAGGAAACACCTACTTATTTATACACATAGTCAAAACAATTTAGATACGTTGATATTACACAAATTCTTTTATGCTAATAAAGGCTTTCGTTTCAGATAACTTTTATATTCCTCAGTACTAGACTTCTCGTTCAAAGAGGTCACATGCCTGCCTTCATAACGCGCACCGCCAGATAACCAAATAAAACAAATTAGACATTACATCTAATATAAAATAGTGAATCTAGATGTTTAATTTTCTTTAAACAACGGCAATATTGCCAAAATGCCTTAGGGCCATATTTTAAAAGGGCGTATTTTAAAAGCGCAGACGACGCGCGTTTCAGGAACGTGCGTTTTCGGCGCCGTAGAAGTTTGCAATCATGATACAAAAGTTACAAAGTTGCGTTAGAATCTCGTTTGAATCGCGTATACGCGTGTAATCTGCGCGTCGTCTGCGCGTTTAAAAAACGCCGTGTGCTATGGCCCTTAACCCTTAACAGAGAAACCAGATTACCCGACAAACAAATTCTCACAGCAAATACTAATCTCTGCGGTATTAAAGTTTGTCTGAAAAATAAAAAATAATCGTGCATGTTATGTTGTTTGTTTTTCATTTATTGTTGTTTTTTATCATCGCCAATACATATTATGTGACCGAAAGGCAACATACCTACTGATGAAATCTACATAACAATGTTTTGACCATAGGAAATTCCGACCAAGGAAAGCGGCGAGCAAAACTAGTCAAGAAATAATATCAAAGAAATGATTTCATAGAAGGTATACCTATGTCCTGTTATAATCGTAATAAGGAAAATTCCGGAAAGATTTTCCTTATTACGATTTGCGTAGTCAAAATTATATTTGGTTAATTGCATTATTCAAATACTTATGTTGTATTGTTAACGTCTAGTGTACCGTATTCCGTATCGAAGTATTTTAACAATATGAAAGCAGTCAAGATTTCCCTCGAAAATGCTTTGAGGAACACAATATTCTTATTTAATTTCTCAGGAATTGTAAGTTCAAGAATTGATAATGTTAAAATAGTAAAATAAATTGATATTTTTGTATTTATTTTTAAAATCTTTTTGCATGTTAGTTTTTTACTATTTTATTTTTATTTTATTTTATTACAAGACTAGCGGCCGCCAGCGACTCCGTCCGCGTGGGTTTCGGTTTCCGCACACAGTGTTACTATAGATAGCTTAAAGCCTTCCTTGAGAAACGGTAAGTAGACTATCCAACTCAAAAGATTTTGTCAATTCGATCCTGATAGGCTAGCCACTTTGACAAATTCGCCATCCGCTTTCGTAGCGACTTATATCTCCATCCCGCTCACATAAATATGCAGTTCGTGTACGGGGTGGCAATACATATTATAAGTCGCGACGAAAGCGTATGGCGAATTCGTCAAAGTGGCATCTTTGCTAGCCTACCAGTAGTCCCTGAGATTAGCGCGTTCAAACCTATCTGGAACAGTTACACGGGTTATTGTGAGTAAACCGTAAAAGATAGATATATGTTGTCAAGCGATATTTTTTTGGCAATTTTATTTAGAATATTTCCGTCTTACATGATTTCTATGTAACTTTAACCATTAAGGCTGCACACGCGACAGAAGCTTTAAAAATGGAGGAATTTCTCCCGTTTTCCCAACATTTTCCTTCACTACTCTGCTCCTATTGATTGTAGCGTGATGAAAAGTATCCTATAATATGCCCAGGAGTATAAAGAATAATTATACCAAGTTTCGTCAAAATCCGTCGAGTAGTTTTTGTTTCTATAAGGAACATACAGACAGACAGACAGACAGACAGACAAAAATTTTACTGATTGCATTTTTGGCATCAGTATCGATCACTAATCACCCCCTGATAGTTATTTTGAAAGTATATTTCATGTACAGAATTGACCTCTCTACAGATTTATTATAAGTAGAGATGCGCCGAATATTCGGTTGGTATTCGGTATTCGGCATATTCGGCACTTTTTCCACTATTCGTTTTCGGCCGAATTATTCGGTTCTAGTGCCGAATATATTCGGTTTGAGTACATCTATTTTCATGGCTACATGACATAAATTAGAGAGGCACTGGAACTGTCAGACACGCTTATTTTTTGAGATTTATGTTTTTTCTATTATATAAAACTTGAGCAGAACATATAAGTAACATAATGATTGAACTTTTATTTTGTCATCCCCCATTTCGTTAGAAACGTCCCAAGCACGTGATCTTTTACGCCCACTTGTATTGAAAGCACAGTCATTTTAATATTGGGCATGTTAAGTTGTTTGTCCTGTGCTTGATCTCTCTACGGTCATGTCAGATTGCCGTCCCACCGCAATTGCGCGCTCACTTGGGCCCTACAATATATCCTGCGTACCTGGTTGATTGTAAGATCGTCCGCCATGCGCAGAAAACGGCCGGAAGGTATTACATAATGTTAATATTGTAAGTAATTAAAGCAAAGTGACACCGCGGTGTTTAAGCGGGTTGCGGGCGGCGTGCATGTTTGAACCTGTTTACGCAGGAATTCATTGAAATGGTGAACCGAATAATTCGGCCGAATATCCGGTTTGGTAAAGATTGAACCGAATAATATTCGGTATTCGGTTATTCGGTGAAACCACTATTCGGCGCATCTCTAATTATAAGTATAGATTCACAGCTCTTACAGTGTAAAACATCATCAACATATTTAACTTTAATTTACTTTGATAACGGATTTGATTGAGCAGTATTCACTACGATTTTAGATCATCGGTGGAGGAACGGTATTTTCGGGCTACATACTCTCTCTGATATTCAACCACCTTATGCTATTTCCAGTATTTGAGTTTTTTCATTTCCCATTCTTGGAGTTCTTAGGAAGAATGCCTGGGTACTTGGTAGTTGTAGGCATCATCATCTTCGTAATATCATCCATGGGTTGCTATGGTGCCACTTTCGACGGGTTTCTCGGGAAATTGTTGCTTATTTTGGTACGTGACTTTTTACACTTACATAATTATGCTTTTGGTATGTTTTTAAACTAAATGAATCTTTGATAACAGTGAATTAATTGAAATATACAATACAGTTTGCGGCATTGCTAAAATCGGCAAACAGGAAGATTTTGCCACATATTTGAAAGTTGACGTACTCCTTTTTATCAATAAAAGTACAATCACTTTCATTTGTGGTATTTCATATGATTTTAACAATAAAATGTAGGTATTTACATACAAAAGCATACAATGAACAATGTCAGTAGACAACTCAATGTAAAGACTTTGCCAATAAAATGTTATGTTGAATTTTCAGTATACCTTATCTATGATCATCTTCGTGTTTATAATGATATACGTTATGGGAATATTTGATAGTGTCCATCGTGCAGAGAATATTTCCGAGGCAAACAATAAAAATCTAATACGGAACCGAAGAAACACTTTGTCATTCGAAAGAGCAGAGAGTACATATTGTAATTTAGTGATCTTTAATAACATTATAAATGCTAGTGGCGCTAACGAAAGCATCAAAACTAAAGAAAGAGTTGATGACGTCATGGATGTTATTCTTAAATATTGTATGGAAAATAATCCTTACATCAATGAAACCATTTCCAATCATTATAATAAACTATCTCTGAAAGTAAGGCCTCGCAGAAATGTGGTTAAAGAAGGTATAGACGCAGTAAAAAATGTTATTAAAGGACTAAATGTTGGAGCTAATGCTACAAAGGCAATAATGAATGCAACGATGCAGCTATCCTCCTTTCTATCAGAAATTTTCCAACGGTTAACCCCGGATGAGGAAGAAAAAATTAAGTCTGTCAGACCAATAGTGAGTAAAACAAATATCTGTTTCTCTGGTGTAAGACAGCATTATGAAAACTTCCTCACTGAAAAACACAAGTCTATCAAAAAATAATATCAAATATGTATTTTCAATTACTTCCAGCTTGGAAACTTGACAGGACCTGCATTTCGTCTTAGCATTTACCCCGAAACCAAAATCGGTGGGGCCAGCATCATTATTATAGAGGTATGTGAGTGTACAAAGAAAATATATTATTCTGGGTTCTTCCCGAACTTTTTAAAATAAAACTTATCTTTCAGATTTAGCTAATCATCCTCAGTGTTCTTCTGATGCACCAAAGGAAAATATACGCTACAATTTTGAATATGTTGTTCTACAATAAATTTAACAACGCTACGCTGGATGAAATCCTAATGAACACTAATGTGTGACAAAATCAATTTTAATACGACAGGAATCGTTATTTTTCCCTTATAATATTAATGCTTTTTATTTCATGACTTTTATCTAATAAGTCAAATACCTATTGTATCGCGCTTTCGTTTCATTAAACAGTTTTGTCATTTAAAATTGGATCCTTTATTATTGATTTAATTTATTTTATTGACCTTTAGGTTATTCAATAAATCTGGACTAATATTATAAAGCTGAAGATTCTGTTTGTTTTAACGGGCGAATCTCAGAAACTACTGGTTCGAATTGTAAAAATGTTTTTGTGTTGGATAGTCCATTTGTCGAGGAAGTGTTTAAGCTGTAACATTATGTGTGCGGAAACTGAAAACCTCGCGGGCAGACTCGCAGGCGGCCGCTATCATAAAAATTGTTTCAAAACAATATATGTAGGTCCTTCGAGTCGACTCGAATGTTTCCCACATCAACCAATCGTCTCCCAGATGGAGAGCTAAACGAATTTCCCCTGACAAAATTAAATATGCCGTACGACTGTTTATGTCTGATTATGACATAGGAGATGCGAGTGTACCAACAGGTGTAGTGGACGTGACCCGAGCGCGTAACGGCACACTGACCGGTCTCTGCGGTGCATGGGGCCACGGAAGCGCTGCAGCGCTGCACGACAGCTTTGCCACTTTTTTTTGTTTTTGGAGATACATTTGGCCATCTCTAAAAAGTGCTAGTCATGTACCAGCGGAAGAAAAATAGATACAGCGTACTAAGTGGTGGTGAAACTATCTACAGTGTAGAACCACTTAGCTGAGCTGAAGCTATTTCTTAAGATAACTTCAACTCAACTATTGAATTATTCGATTGAGTTCTGTCAGAAACTCCATACTCCAAAGGTTATTTGACTAATCAAGACTGGACTGGCTTTTCCGGAACTTCTACCTCCCTTCCACCATTTAGGGGACTTTCTCAATAGAATCGTAAAAAGTAAAATTTGATCCTACTCACACCGCATGGAACTACGGTAGTCTGGTTTAATCGCCACACTTAACAAATCTAATTAAATTAACAATTTTACATTTTTACCGTCCCTCATAAATCTCCACATCAATTAGGTATGCGGTCGCATTTAATGGTACTTAGGTATTACATATCCTCATTATATCAACACAACGTGCATTACCATATGCAAATCTTAACATTTCAAGGTAATTTTTCGTAGACGTTGCTAATCTACACATAAAACATAATTTCGCTTCAAGTCTATCTCTATGCTTCAAGCGCTGCAAGTGAACGCTATGCCTCATCGGATGTTAGCGCCGGCGTTTGGCGTATAAAAAGCAATTGCAGTTAAAAAAGTTGTCCAAAATGTAGAATCGTGAATAACGGTACCCTACACCCGGGGCAAGGCACTCTCAAAATAACCAGTTGTTGGGCAGGATGTGAAGAGAACGAGAAACATCGGATTCTGAGATATGCCTTCACGGAGGAAGTTTTTACTTTTAATGAGTTTGAGGAACTAGGAGCTGTTACCGTTATTAAGCATACATTCAGTTTAACCTTTAATAAATGAAATTAAGAAATCTTACTCAACAAATGGCTGTCTGCATGAACTAAATATAAAACAAAAATAAATAATACATAGTTAAAACGAGTTTATAAAACTACCTAACTAACTGTTTTTAGATTTGAAATCTGGCTAGCAACCAAAAATATTAACATGCGATTCTATATACCTACTTACTACTATTACGTTACGTTACATACATACGTATAGGTATTTAATATAAAAGACGCATCGTTTATTGATATCAAAATTTCATTTGGTAGAAGGCTCACACACATTGCCACACATACAACGTTATAGAAGTCATTGAAACACGGATGAAAACGGGGCTCTTGGTCACTTGAGTTAAATCATAGCAATCAATGCATAACCGCTAAGCTAGGTCTTACATTAGACCTGAAAGTTGGCGTCTCAGGACTATAGTTGTAAAAAACCCGTTAGCTACCGTTAAATAACCAAATTTTTGGTTAGCTACCGATAAAATGCAGTTGTTAACGGTTAGTTATCTGACAGTGACAGCTAAAAAGGGTATAGTTTTTTTCCTTTGTGAAGAGAAAATCGATATTCAAAAGATAAATAAAATTCATTTTAGATGTTATCCTACTACCTAATCCTACTAAGATTATAAATGCGAAAGTTTGTAAGAATAGATGGATGGATAGATGTCTGTTACTCTTTCACGCAAATACTACGAAACGTAAATGTTAAATTATATGTCGCTTTAATTTATAATTGCGTCTAATATACAATCTATTACTATTATTATTATAAAAACACTTATTTACATCTAGCGGAATCTAGTGGAATTTAACCGTAAAATGCATAAAATGCGGGTTATTAACCGTTTCTAACGAAAAATGCATATTTACCCGCACGGTTAAAATCGTTAATAACCGGCGTCGCATCTATACTCAGGACACGTATGCTGGCCTCTCTACATGCATACTACTTATTAACATAAAGATACTCCTATACAAAACGTAAACTTCCTCCCGCAATTTTTTTTTAAGTCGTAAGGAGGCAAATGAACAAGCGGGTCACCTGATGGTAAGTAATCATCGCTGCTCATGGAAATCAACAACCGCACAAGGATCACATATGCGTTGCCGGCCTTTAAAACCCCCATACTCTCCCGTACTGGGCTCTGGCGACCTTACTCACCAGCAGAAACAAAGCACAACAGTTACAAAGTGCTACTTCACTATGATCTTCGGTAATGACTTCTGTATATGTATTATATGACTGCCGAAAATAAACACTTTTGGTGTTATAGTTGCGAAGTTGGCATCAAAATATCTTCGCCTGAAGCTGTGGGCGCAACCAGGTAGATTATTATTAGTCAGTGAGTGACAATAACAGTGGTGAAAGTTCTATCAGATCAATTCCAGACAATCAAGCTGTTGTTTTTGTAGGTAAATCAAAGTGAGTGCCAACCTACTATTGGTGAAACTCGTAGCATTCCTCCTCATCTCTATTAAATAAATAATAATAAATTCATTGGACTAACACCAATTGCCTAGCCCCAAACTAAGCTCTAAGCTTGTACTATGGATGCTAGGGAACGGATAGACATACTTAAATACATTTATAAACATCCATGACTCGAGTACAATGCCGATATTCATCACACAAACATTTGCCCCTAGCGGGATTCGTACCCGCGACCTTTGGTTTTATAGCCAGGGTCTCTAGCCACTCGACCAACAGGCCTATCAATCTTGTCAATGTCTATTTGCCTCTTCGCTCTTTGCCGCGAAGAAGGAAGTGCCAAGTAGGACACCAGTGATAATTTGGTCAACATCAGACCGGGTACCAACAAGTTAAACAAGCCGTGATAAAGTATAATGATCAATGGCTAACGGTGTCCTATGTCCGAATGTTTGGAAAAATACCACTCCACGAAAATCAAATATTTGAATTTAAACCGTATATTACTCGAAGCACAGCTAACCCTGCATACATTTGAATAAATGTGTGTATAATTTTAGTGCGTGATAATTAGTGATCGAGGTCTATAGAAAAATCTGGTTTAGGTCGGGTCAGCGACCTTGTAAATGGTCATAGCGTTTGTAAGAACGGAACAAAATGCAGGAAAATAATGCAAAAAAACATACTTTAAGAGCTTTCACTGGTATATATGTATGTATAATGAAATAATGTTATATTCAATCACATTTTCTTAGAGGAGTTACTTTCTAGATCAAGGTTTGGGTTGTGGGATGAATTTAATTAAAACAATTTCCAAGTGACTCTAAAACTTCTTTAATGTCACAAGAAAGTGCCCGTGTAATTGGAGGTTTGCGGGCACAATCATCTGTTTAGCATTAGAAAAGCGAATGTAGGTCCGCAAGCAATGTCTTTAGATCTATACGAGCTGTCAAACTGTAGTCCTTTGGTCGGACTTTCGTTTCGAACAATGCACTTTCTTCGACACCTGACCCATGATTAGCATAGGACGGATAATCCTAACGTAAACGCGCTCTGAAAATGAAAGTACTCTCTAAATAGTTATGTCATGCGCGAAAGGATTGAAAAGTTGGAAAATAAGGAGTTAAGTAAATGATGGAGCGGTGCTTCCTTGTGTAACAATTAAGGGCTACTTAGCATACCCAGTCCATCAGACATTAGACAAATAAACAAAGGTATAGGTTATTTTTTTTATTGAGATGGCTTTTGCATCTTCGTATTTATACCTACGTCTATCGTTCCTTGACTAAAACTGATGCCGGATTTCAATTCTGGTTAGAGGCTGCTAGTCAGAAATCTGCATTTTGTTTGAGTTGTTGTCAAGTACTTAGCTTGTGAGTACTCTACCCAAATGACCCCAACAATTGTTCCCGGCAGAGTTGGATGTTGCGGCTTACTGTACTTGTTGTTTATTTACGCATTGAGTCCACCGCGCGACTGGCATGGCGATCACGGAGGCCTAGCGCATCTAAAATAGCAACGGACTCGCAAATTACCCGCAAACTATCCTAACACCGTTCAGCGGTCTAAAAATAAATAAGTGGTTAGTATTTGTTTTTTAAGCACTTCTTGTTCGACGCTCTGATGAAATTGGCCCTGCTCAGTCGGGTAGGAGTTTTAAAGACAGGCAACAAATTTGCGACCCTTGTGAAGTTGTGTGAATGTTTGCTTCATCTCGTGGTATAGGTACCACGAGATGCATATTGATGCATGAATCTAAAAAATATATTAATTTATTTTGTTTCCAGATTTAACAATTTCTTTGACTAGGTTTAAAAAAAATTAAAAATATATTATACTTACATACACGCTCTTCTAACACGCGTAAATAGCATCCCTAACTAAGTAATAAGTAATAGTTCAGCCTCAGTGCTACGTTCCCGTTCGCTGCACGCTCATTTAAAAGAACATCCTACGACGGACACTTACAGTCGATCATCAATCTTTGGTAGGTAATTGGCATCGTGAAATGTCCCGATAATAAACAAATAAAGACATTAAGTAAACGTTCAACGTGAAGCGGCCCGAGAGTAAACACGTATGCGGCGGAGTGGACCGTTAGGCTGGTCGTATAAAGACTGGCACCCCACCCGGTCGCGCTAGTACTCCGCACGCCATGAGACTGCACGTTAGCCTGATATGCGCGGTGCTCGTCGCGCACGCGCACGCCGCCACCATCCCCGCCCCGGCCACCTCGGTCGAACTACAGAAAAAACTCACGAACATCCCAGATGATGTTCAGAAAGACACCATCATCCCCCTCGACGACGTATCCACCGACTTACAAACCGATGCAGCAAATACCGTGAAGGATGGCGAGAATAAGCTTAGAAACAAAGAGGTTGCTGGCATCCCCGTCGCCGTCATTGTGGAGAGCGACATCACCAACCCAGTCGAGAACGAGGTAGCCTCCGACGTGAAGAGGGTGAAACTAGACTTGGAGCATCCCGGCGAGCCTCAGCGGCAGGAACATGAAACTCAAAACGCTCTACACTACGATGACAAGCAGAATATGGTGTCATCTGTTGAGCAATCGGTGGTGGACACGCAGAATGCGCTGAAACAAGGCTTCCAAGGAGTTGCTCAGGGTATCCAAAGCTGGATTTCAAACAATGAGCAGCTGAGTGCCATCCAGGCCAGCCTTAACAACCTGCAGGAAAACTTTGTCGTTCAGATGACCAAACTGAATGACACTATTCACACGTTCTGGAATAATCGCATCGGGTCGAACCCTCCAGCAGTGGAGACCAGCCCCAACCCACAAATAGAGAGTGTTGAGTCTCATCTTAAGAATTTGGAGACAGACTTTAAGAAAGGAGTAAAGGCGTTGTCTGAGGGTGTACAGGTATTCGCTACTTTGAAAGCCGAAAATGAAAACGTCAACCCCAACCCAACTGCTCCAGCACAAACACCGCCGAACAACTTGTTTGTTCAATATCTTCAGCTTTTCCAAAACACGATGACGCAAGGCTTTAACAACGTAACGCAAGCTATCCAAAACTTTGTAAGTCAAGGTGCGTCTAACAACGGTGGCAGCAGCTCAGGTGGAGGACTCCTTCAAAGCTTCAACACCGGAATCCAAAGTATTTTCAACCAAGGTTCCACTACACCTGCAGGCGCTCAAGGCGACGCTGTACCTAGCACAGCTAGACCGACCATCTGGCAAGGCATCCAGTCTTCACTTCAAAACATACTGAACCCAGCCCAGGGTCAGAACCAGGCTGCTCAGGGTGGACAAAGCACAAGCACTCCCAATCGTCCAATCGCGAATGCAATCCAAAATCTGCCTTTCGTCCAAGGTGTGGTTAGTTTGATTCAGCCAAACAGACCAGCAGCTGGACAGCCCGCGCAGACTGCCCAGCCTGAAAAGCCTGCAGACGCGGCTCAACCCATCGGGGAGGGCAGCAACGTCGTACCTTTGCCAGAAAAGCCCGCATCTGATGTGAAGGAACCTTCCACGGAAGCTGAGAAGCCCCAAGTAGTTGAAACTGCGCAGCCCGTCAGCAACGGACCAATCAGAAATATCATTCAGAACAACCCAATCGTCAAGGGCATCTCCGGCGCGGTTCAAAGACTGCAGGCCTCAGTCAGCAACCCTGAGAAGCCCCGCGAGCAGGAAGCTGCTTCATCAGTCAAAGAAGAAGTAGCCAAGCCCATCAAAGAAGAAGTAGCCGAGCCCGTCAAAGAAGAAGTTATGCCAGTCGAGCAGGCCACAGCTAAAAAGAAGGGTTCCTACTACAACACTAATAACGCAGGTAAATTATTGCTTTTATGTAATTTTTTGTTGGTTGATTTTAATCACATAGAACCATTCCGTAGTGGTATTAGTATACGTAATAATCATTCAAACTATAACTGCATACCTATACCTAGTTTCAGGTTTGTTTAAAAATCAAAAGTAAATATTTATAGTTGGCAAGCAAACAATTATGAAAATCATCAATGAATCTCAATAACAAAATATTTATAGTAGACCGAAACATTTCTTCAAGTGAATGAATCTTAATCAGTTATGGTAATAATTCAGGGTCAATTCTCAATCCTTATAATGAACCTCATGTCTATATGACCACTCATCTTAACAAAGCAAAATAATTTCAACAACCATATTTTATTTACTGTTTCAAACCCTTCATTTCATATCACACTTTATGACAGGCCCGTTGGTCTAGTGGTCAGAGACCTTGGCTATAAAACAGAGTCGCGGGTTCGAATCCCGCCAGGGCCAATTGTTTGTGTGATAAACATCGACAGTTCTACTCGAGTCATAGCAGATGTTTTAAAAATATTTAAGTATGTTTATCCGTTCTCTAGCAGTCATAGTTCAAGGTTTTTTGTGGCTAGTCAATTGTTAAATTATTATTATTATTTATTTATCTATTTATGTATAATATTTTTTCTTAGCCGTGATCACAGCTTGGGCCAATTTCGTGAACGGGCTAATAGGTACCATCGCGGCGACGATCAATGGTGCTGCTACCAGCGTCTCGACAGCTGTCAACAGCTCGATAAACACCCTCGGCACCAACGTGCAGGTATCCTGAGGGGATGTCTTTGTGTTCAATGTTTACCACCTTAGTGGGCTGTTTATAAGGTCGCTTTTCAATGTTTTAAAATACTCGAAGGTTAAAGGGCAGCATCGATGTTTGTTGGATATGTGTTTCGCAATGTCGCATCAGTTACCCAGGACGCATCATCACAATATGTATTAACTTGTGACTTCGTACACTTTGGGCTGGTCAACTGAATTTGCATAAAGCAGCGGCTCTCATTTCCTGGTGCTCCCAGGAACATTTTTGCTTTTGTTTGTGTCAAACCGCTTTTGTGTTCAACGTTTGTCTGTCAATCCTCAAGTATCCAGGAGTCCTGCCAGTACCTACTTTGTCTGCTCTATGTTTGTGTTTTTTTATTTGAAGTCTACAGTAGATAGGTGCTTCACAGGTTTTATTGGAGACGTACACAGTAAAGGTTGTGGTTGTGTTTGCTTTTTGTTTATGTATGTTATGTGTGTAATTTTTGTGATCATTTGTCTTACGTCGTAATAATTTTGTATATTCTTAGCGTATTTTACAAACAATTACGGTAATAACGAGTAAGTTCATTGACTACTTCACAAGTTCTATCCTTTCATCGTCTTGATTGACATTTTCGGTTCCTACACTGGCTAGTTAAGAAAAAGTATCTACCGCCCTGAAGTTTATATGGAAATCCGACTGTAAACAATCGATAAATACAACATTGCATGCCATGTAACAAAACAAATCGAAACAGTCAAATACATACCCGTAGTACTCATAGGCAAATTACATAGTTTGCCTATGCAAAAATTTAATTTCTATGCTCCACCTATTTGTTGCATGCCTCTACATTACGCAAAGCGAATCATTCAGGCAAACAAAATAAGCCACAAGCGTTATAATTGACTTTATTTCCTAATAAACACGTAGACATTATGACCGAGAAAGTAAATCGACCAATATAAGCCTTCGTGATGTTAATTTGTAATCTGGTTTAGGTACAATCTGGTATCTATTACCATTTTTTAACAAAACAACGCAGTCAAATGTTTTTTTTTTTTATTTATAATGAAAACAAGCACTTAAAGCTTTGCTTTAAGTGCTGTAAACTGCGGTTTACAGATTGTTGTTGCTAGATTTTCGTACTTTACGTGATGTAAAGGTACAGTCTTTACCGAAAATCTAAAAACATTTGAATTGATTTTACGCAGGTTTAAAAAGGTGTTGATTATATTTCTGAGGATGTAACTTCATTATCGAATGGGATGCATGCAACAAATATGATAAGAAAGACTGTTTTTTTTAAATAAAATCTACTATATCCAGAAGACTGTTATTTTACTTAAATGACACGAAAATAACTCGACATAAACCAACCGTTAAGTGTAAGCCAATGTTATACTTAATGTAAATTAAAAAATTGTAATTGTTATAAGTAATCTAATGTAAACGTTAGCGGATTTGGGTTTTTCCCATGGAAGCATTTAATAGGGATAAAAAGTATCCTATCACCTAAGTCAGCCCATACCCACTTTGTAACCGTTTATTTATGTATAATTATAAAATAATGTTTTCTCTTTCAGGCGATAATAACGACAGCAGCGGGGTAATAAAGAGTTCGCCAGTAGAACCAGTACCCGAGGAGACGAAGGTTTTGGAAGACACGAAACTCTCCGATGAGCCCAACAAGACTGACAAGTCGTAGAAGTAGTGTGATATACAATAGGCCTTAATTTATTATAACGTATTTATTAATAAGATATAATGTAAATAAATGAGACTTATAAAATGACAAAATAAAAAATATTTAAAAATTACTAGTTACTGTGTTTTTAATTGTCGAACAAAATAAAATACTTATATGATAGATATAGATTTTGAAAGAGTTAATTTGTCATTTTCTGATGTAAGTAGGTATAACCTTTTTCGTACACGATAGGGGACTGGGTTCTAAACCCTGGCTGAAACTTGAAAAAAAGAAGGTTATTTGTTTGAAAAAAGTCGATTTACCAATCGAGTGATTGAACTTGTTACAGTTGTTACTATTTAATAATGATACGAAAGTAATAGTGCCCAACCATCGATACCGGGTGAGACCTTTGCCCAGTGGGACATTAATAGTCTGATACTGACACCATGCTCTACCTACATCCCCTAATTTAACTGAGAAAGTACAAAGAAGGCTTATACCTAATGTACTAGCAGCCGCCCGCGTCTTCGTCCGCGTGGATTTGTAGATCCCTTTTTTCGCAATAAAAGGAAGCCTATGTATCTCAGGGTCTAAAGTTTTTGTCGGTACCAAGTTTCATCAAAATCAATTAAGAGATTTAAGCGGAAAAGCAAAACAGCCAGAGTTACTTTCGTATTTTTATTATTGGTAGGGATTCGCCATAATTACTTTACTCTATGGATTCGCCTCATAAAAAATACTGTCATTTATTGTTTCGTTCGGAAATGGAACGATGACGTTAGATTGACGTTGACATATTTTGACATTTCGCCATGTGTTTGGTGGCGGCGAGTTGAGTTGAGAACTCAGGGACAGGGATCAAAAAATCGTAAGGTGTTTTTGGGTTTAAAGTTTAACATCTTGTATTTATTAAAAAAATGAATGGTTTAACGTTAAGAATCAACCCTAGTAGTAAGAAAATGAAAAATTCCATGGGATTTTCCCCTATAACGCTGTCGAATGACGAATACATAGGTTAGTAAAGTTCTGTTATGTACTTGAATTGTTTCCTAATTATCTAGGTTTTTAAATAAAGCAATAAAATTACCATCAATAATGTTTTCAATTATTTATTGTATTTTTAAGACCGTGTCCCTAATAAAGTGAAATTTTTATATCAACAACTTCATACACATAAAACAAAATATTATTGAATTTTAGGGAATGCAAACCAACTGTATGAAAACTTCATTCATGCAAATTCAGCCGATGAACAATTAACTGTGATCAAGAGCATTTTAGACTCTGTTCGGGAAAGCTGTAATGCTTCTGTGATGAGATTTCTGTCCTTGGTGTTTTTACAAGCTGAAGCAAAACACCCTGTGAAGTGTTTTATTACAAGGTATGCAATTACTTAGTTCTATAACAAATTTAAAACTTACTTCAACACTCAAACTTACTACAAAGATAAAAAGAGTACTTACTGGTTTTAATTTCTTAAAATAGGGTAATGTAATTCATCAGTTTGCATGTAATTTGATTCACATGCCAGTAATTGCAATGATCTAGATCCACTAAATAAACTTATCGACTTACATCATGGTATTATGGCCATTCAGATAATATCCATAAAATAAATTGAAACCTTTGCTTCAGGTGTGTTTAACATTATGAAGTTTTAAGTAATTACTATAATTATAATCTGTCTTTAAAATAAGACTCTTTACTTACAAACAACATGAATGAATTACAGACACATAACAAAAAATGACCAACTGCAAGAAGCATTTGCTCCTGAACTGGCAAAAGAGATTGAGAAGCTGATAGTCCTCCCAAACTCAGAGTATGCGCAATATATTACAGTGGTGTCCAGGATAGCGACTTGCATAGAGAACTTCCCTGCGGGGGCTCTGGCCATCAGGGCAGTGCAGGTTCAGTTAGCGGAACACTTGAAGAAGTGTTTGGAATGTTGTATTAAAACTCTAAGGTAATATAAATGAAAACATTTGTTTTCTAAACTTTTATGAATAACTTACTTCTTATCTTTAAGTCTTTTAATACCTAATCTATACTTTCATAATTGTGACAAGGAAACAAGTTACAGAGATTTTTAACTATAATTGTGTGAGTGGGATTAAATGACAAAAAATCAATAATAATTGAAAAAAAAAATATGTACCAGTTACTTATATTTTTTTAAACATTTATTGGTAATATTACAACACAAATAAAAAATATTTCTTAGTGTAGTTTCTCAGCTTTAAGTAAATTAATAAAGTTTTCATTTCAGTGAAGTAAAACTATCACCTACAGAGAAAAATGAGATTTACAACCTTAGTCACTTAGCATTAAGACTAGTTTTGTACATAGTACAGAAACTGAGTGAAGAAAATGTCAGCACTTTGATATCAATGTTTGGAACATTCAGAATATTTATAAAATACCTGATCTTCGATGATGATTCACCAATGGATACAAAGAATATTTGTGGCATACTGTATTTATCAATGGAGCTGTTAGAGTATGGATCTGACTCATGGATCAGTGTAAGTACTATTATATTTGTGAGTGTTTAGGTTGTAGGACTATTTTTTTTTTAAACGTTGACATGGTTTGTTTTTTTAGCATTAAAAATTATGTTAAGAATGCAGGAACTAGGAGTGAACTACTTTTCAAAATTTGGACACTTTTTGTTCACGATTTTTGGTGAATTTTCAGTTGGATGAATCTATCTTGAAACCTGATTGGATTCAAAATTCATGAAATGTGTAGATAAATTAAACAATATGAGTGGTGTGAGGTGCTTAAGGTATTTTTTGACCTAGTTGTTTATCTACCAATTTTAGGGTCCAACTGTTTAAGAGGTCCTTTATTTGACTGTTTTTATTTTATTTCTGATAACCCAGTTTCTGTTGGTTTTAAATCCAAAAAAAAATAACAGTTAAGTTTTTTCGCAGATTCTAGACTCCACTCAAGGAAACAAGAATATTAACAATCTTCTTGAGAATGAAGCAGCCCAGCTATCTCTCTGTTCGGCGCTACCGACTGTGGTGCCGGTGGACAGAATGCAAAGTCAAACAGTTGATGGGAAGCCAGCTGTTGTTTGTCTAACAGAAAAAATCATCGCTATCGGAGAAAGGTAATTATGATTTCATATTATTTCATTGTGCATGCTATTTTATATTAAAATTGCATCTGAGTGAGGTGAACCACAATTATTAATAACACCCTTCGGCCGTTCTTCGACAATGGAGGCCGATCTTGCGATCAGCTAGGCACACAGTATATAAGGTGTAACAAAATATAGTGCAATTATTTGAAGGGTGAATTCTTCAGCAAAAATGTAAGATATATAGAAAATAAAAAGTCTAGGTTAACGCGCTAGTTTTCGAGAAAATCAACAGTAGGAATTGATTGAGTGAAAAATCGAAAAAAATACAACCCGTTCATTACACGAGACAGCTGGTCGTGTCTTATGTATATTATAGTGCACAAGTGAGTGCGCAAGCACAGGTGCACGCTTCCTATTCCTTCCCTCTCATAGTTCGGTAGGACAATCTGACACAATCGTAGAGAAATCAGGCGCAGGAACAAAGCACAGAAGAGCTAGAGATAAATTTTTCGGTCACCTATCCAATGACTGGCCTCTGCGAAATTCGCTTTACTTAGTAAACGCAGGCCGAGCGTGCTAACTAATGCACCATCGAGCTCCTCAACCATCACTAACCATAACTTTCACCTGCACTCTTCAAATGTACGTCGCTATTTCCAGGAGTTCCTCTGAATGCACGTTCATGCTCGGCGTGACGCGTGCCATAGTTCTGATCAGCAAGATGCTGGATAAGCTACCAGATGGTGGTGGAGAGGTGATGCAGCAGGTGCTGGGCTTCGTGTGGCCGCAGCTGGAGCACTACATGGACAGCGTGCGCCACCTGGCGGCGCAGGCGCTGGCCCACGTGGTCAGGCACTGCGCCAACATGGACAGAAGCGGTGAGGGAGGGGAATGTTGCATTGCAGCAGGTGCTGGGCTTCGTGTGGCCGCAGCTGGAGCACTACATGGACAGCGTGCGCCACCTGGCGGCGCAGGCGCTGGCCCACGTGGTCAGGCACTGCGCCAACATGGACAGAAGCGGTGAGGGAGGGGAATGTTGCATTGCAGCAGGTGCTGGGCTTCGTGTGGCCGCAGCTGGAGCACTACATGGACAGCGTGCGCCACCTGGCGGCGCAGGCGCTGGCCCACGTGGTCAGGCACTGCGCCAACATGGACAGAAGCGGTGAGGGAGGGGAATGTTGCATTGCAGCAGGTGCTGGGCTTCGTGTGGCCGCAGCTGGAGCACTACATGGACAGCGTGCGCCACCTGGCGGCGCAGGCGCTGGCCCACGTGGTCAGGCACTGCGCCAACATGGACAGAAGCGGTGAGGGAGGGGAATGTTGCATTGCAGCAGGTGCTGGGCTTCGTGTGGCCGCAGCTGGAGCACTACATGGACAGCGTGCGCCACCTGGCGGCGCAGGCGCTGGCCCACGTGGTCAGGCACTGCGCCAACATGGACAGAAGCGGTGAGGGAGGGGAATGTTGCATTGCAGCAGGTGCTGGGCTTCGTGTGGCCGCAGCTGGAGCACTACATGGACAGCGTGCGCCACCTGGCGGCGCAGGCGCTGGCCCACGTGGTCAGGCACTGCGCCAACATGGACAGAAGCGGTGAGGGAGGGGAATGTTGCATTGCAGCAGGTGCTGGGCTTCGTGTGGCCGCAGCTGGAGCACTACATGGACAGCGTGCGCCACCTGGCGGCGCAGGCGCTGGCCCACGTGGTCAGGCACTGCGCCAACATGGACAGAAGCGGTGAGGGAGGGGAATGTTGCATTGCAGCAGGTGCTGGGCTTCGTGTGGCCGCAGCTGGAGCACTACATGGACAGCGTGCGCCACCTGGCGGCGCAGGCGCTGGCCCACGTGGTCAGGCACTGCGCCAACATGGACAGAAGCGGTGAGGGAGGGGAATGTTGCATTGCAGCAGGTGCTGGGCTTCGTGTGGCCGCAGCTGGAGCACTACATGGACAGCGTGCGCCACCTGGCGGCGCAGGCGCTGGCCCACGTGGTCAGGCACTGCGCCAACATGGACAGAAGCGGTATAGGACAGGCGTAGTTACGCCGAACATTGGTCGCTGTTTTCGCCTAGTGTGTTTCCATGCTACTTTACTATACTTCGTCACAGTATATGATCGACTTCTTTTTTTTTAACCAACTGAGTTATAAAATGACTTGAATCAAACCTACACATATGAAAGATATTATTTTTTTCCTTATTGCTACGATCTGACATTCTTTACACCATTTTACAGGTGACGACACAGGCTTGAACACACTGTTCACGGCGCTATCATCACTGGACGAGACCCGCAAGAGCTACTACGTGAGCCTGACGTCGCTGACTGCGCAGCTGGGCGCGGCCCGAGTCATCACGCGACTGCCCACAGTCATACGTGACGTCATCGACGCACTGAGTGTGCAAGCCGTGCAGGCTAGTGTGAGTACAAGCTATCATCACTGGACGAGACCCGCAAGAGCTACTACGTGAGCCTGACGTCGCTGACTGCGCAGCTGGGCGCGGCCCGAGTCATCACGCGACTGCCCACAGTCATACGTGACGTCATCGACGCACTGAGTGTGCAAGCCGTGCAGGCTAGTGTGAGTACAAGCTATCATCACTGGACGAGACCCGCAAGAGCTACTACGTGAGCCTGACGTCGCTGACTGCGCAGCTGGGCGCGGCCCGAGTCATCACGCGACTGCCCACAGTCATACGTGACGTCATCGACGCACTGAGTGTGCAAGCCGTGCAGGCTAGTGTGAGTACAAGCTATCATCACTGGACGAGACCCGCAAGAGCTACTACGTGAGCCTGACGTCGCTGACTGCGCAGCTGGGCGCGGCCCGAGTCATCACGCGACTGCCCACAGTCATACGTGACGTCATCGACGCACTGAGTGTGCAAGCCGTGCAGGCTAGTGTGAGTACAAGCTATCATCACTGGACGAGACCCGCAAGAGCTACTACGTGAGCCTGACGTCGCTGACTGCGCAGCTGGGCGCGGCCCGAGTCATCACGCGACTGCCCACAGTCATACGTGACGTCATCGACGCACTGAGTGTGCAAGCCGTGCAGGCTAGTGTGAGTACAAGCTATCATCACTGGACGAGACCCGCAAGAGCTACTACGTGAGCCTGACGTCGCTGACTGCGCAGCTGGGCGCGGCCCGAGTCATCACGCGACTGCCCACAGTCATACGTGACGTCATCGACGCACTGAGTGTGCAAGCCGTGCAGGCTAGTGTGAGTACAAGCTATCATCACTGGACGAGACCCGCAAGAGCTACTACGTGAGCCTGACGTCGCTGACTGCGCAGCTGGGCGCGGCCCGAGTCATCACGCGACTGCCCACAGTCATACGTGACGTCATCGACGCACTGAGTGTGCAAGCCGTGCAGGCTAGTGTGAGTACAAGCTATCATCACTGGACGAGACCCGCAAGAGCTACTACGTGAGCCTGACGTCGCTGACTGCGCAGCTGGGCGCGGCCCGAGTCATCACGCGACTGCCCACAGTCATACGTGACGTCATCGACGCACTGAGTGTGCAAGCCGTGCAGGCTAGTGTGAGTACAAGCTATCATCACTGGACGAGACCCGCAAGAGCTACTACGTGAGCCTGACGTCGCTGACTGCGCAGCTGGGCGCGGCCCGAGTCATCACGCGACTGCCCACAGTCATACGTGACGTCATCGACGCACTGAGTGTGCAAGCCGTGCAGGCTAGTGTGAGTACAAGCTATCATCACTGGACGAGACCCGCAAGAGCTACTACGTGAGCCTGACGTCGCTGACTGCGCAGCTGGGCGCGGCCCGAGTCATCACGCGACTGCCCACAGTCATACGTGACGTCATCGACGCACTGAGTGTGCAAGCCGTGCAGGCTAGTGTGAGTACAAGCTATCATCACTGGACGAGACCCGCAAGAGCTACTACGTGAGCCTGACGTCGCTGAATGTGCGCTGGTGATGAGTATCGGCGGTTTTATAAGGTGAATTTGTTTTGAACAATGCTGGCCATTATAGCAAGGTAAATCGGCAGCGTATGCCGATCCGCGCCCTGACGTCCGACGCATCGGCGTCACTGTACGGGCGTTCACTATGCAACGGGGGTGCACGCAATGTGCCTGAAGTCGTGAGCAAACGTGACGCACCCCCGCGTGGTCACGTTGGTCTTACTCAAACTATTCTACAAATGCTTCTTTACTGAATTAAGTTCCATAGAATCATCAGAAAAATCCTTTTGTCGAAAAAATCGACTAAAAATTTACAAAATGATGACTCCACCACCGATTCGGTGACGTGCCAAATAGCGAAGAAAAAAGTCTCCGCGACGTCTCACATGCGTGGTTCCGCCATCGGCCCTAAATCCATTCTACGCCCATCTAGGGAGGGCCCCCGTTCAACAGCTGATGGTGAATTCTTGTTCCAGGCGAGCACAGCCCTCGAGACTCTGCTTCAGCGCCACGCGCGAGAAGCGAATGCTGCGACATTGTACCAGCAATGGGTGATACCAGTACTCACACACGTGGCCGAGAGATCGCTGGACTCCACCGTGCTCAACATACTGGAGAATCTGCTGGCACGAGCCGTCGCTTTGGACGAGGAGGTGTTTAATTACATGTAAGTGTGTGATAGATGTGTATGATCTACTTTATAAGATGGTTTTGTCCCTATTTCGTCTACGTCGACCAATCAAAGTCATCATAATGTCACCTCCATAACCCTAAATACAGGAACTAGACCAATAAGGGTGATTTTGAATTTTAATTACGCTAGAAGGCGTTACGTCATCAAACAAACGCACGAAGCTACGCAGCCATTGTAATCTAACTGAGCACTTATGTAACTGTAACATGTTTTCTCCTTCCACCAACTTCCAATAAATAATAAACATACACAAATGAAATCTAATAAGTATTATAAATATATAAATAAATACATACATACACATAATATTATTGATGATTTCCAGAATAATAATTAAAAAAGGGATTATAAATCCATTCCACGTCAGGCAGGCTTTAAACAGTAATTCACGAACCAGCCTTTTAAAAGCAAGCTTATTCTGAGCTTTTTCAATACTGGTAGGGAGACTATTCCAGAGCCGTATAGCGTAATCTATCATTTCTATCCATCCATACCAATGTCCGTTCGAAGTATGCCATACCTTTCTTTTACTTAATATGTCATACGTTGTTGCAGCGTACCGCACATCACGGACCCCCGTTCAGCCGAGCGCTCGCGTCTGCAAAGCGTGCTGATGCTACTCAGCGTGTCGCGCAAAGCCGCGGCTGCGAGGTTACCTGAAGACCACTCGCCAGATTTGTGGAAGGGAATCATTGAGTATGACGTTTTGAGGGCAGCTGCTGTTGACGCTGTGGAAGAGGTAACTGTAATAAATAATAAATAAATATCTCTGGACATTATTCACACAGCGCCATCTAGCCCCAAACTAAGCATTCGCTTGTGCTATGGTTGCCAGACAACGGATAAACATTACATATATACCTTTTTTTTTTAATACATACATATTATACACAGAAACACCCAGACCGATACAAACAGACATGTTCATGCACACAAATGTTTGTACCGTGCGGGGATCGAACCCGCGACTTTTGGTGTAATAGCCGATTTCTCGACCATTACACCAAAGGGTTCGTTTAGGATTTCTTTTTCTTTTTTTTTATGTTATAGGGTGGCAAACGAACAAGCGATTCACGTGATGGTAAGTGATCACTGCTGCCCATGGACATCCAAAACCGTGCAAAGGTCGCAGATGCATTACCTGCCTTTAAGACCCCATACCCTCCCCAACTAAACTCTGGCGACCTTACTCACCAGCAGAAACGTAGCACAACAGTTACGAAGTGCTACTTTACGTTTCTGTAAGGTGGAGGTACTACCCCAGACGAGCTGCTCATTCGAGTGGACGTTCCACTAAACTCTACCTCTCTTAAAACTATGTTAAGGACACATGAACTTCTACCAGTTAAATGACGTTTAGAATTGTCATTCACAAATTCAAAATTTGTGCAGAAGTAATGAGATAAGCCAAATTGCCAAATAGCTCCCGTGAGTATTTTTCCTACCTTATCATTTCGACTTGGCATCATCATCCTCCTAGCGTTTGTCCCGTTTCTGTGCGGGGTCCGCTTTGACCTTGATCCAGGATTTGGCGACTGGGAATGACAGTTCTTAGTGTAATTTTACTAACTCTGTATTCAAAAATAGTACTTTAAGTTATTTGTATTAATGCAGACAAGAATCCTTTCGTTGGCCCTGGTGGCGGAGTCTTCGAAGACGACCGAGCCGTTCACACCGGGCGACCTGCAGTTCGTATTGTACTATCTCCGCTACAATATCAACGCGCAGTCACCCAACTTTAGGCAGCTCACACTATCATCTATGAAAAAGGTAAAGATTAAATATAATCTTAATGTTTTTGTTTAAGAAACCAAAGAAAGTCTTGAAGGATAAAACATCTTGTGAAACTCAACGAGGAGTTTCGTAACTTTTTGTTTATATTATTTCAATAAAGCATTTTTTTGGTTCCATTCACCGCCTGAGAATATATTAGTTTTCTTTTCAAAAAAAAAATTGAATAATTATAAAGACCAATAATATGTTAAATATAAACAATACTAATTAAACAAAATTGGGGTACCAAAAATTTTATAAGTAAGAAACTTATTATTGTATATTTATCAGACAACGCAGGCCCTTACAAAGTAACAAATACAAAACCATAATTCCAGTTCATAAAGCGGCTGGAGGACAGCTACAAAGCGCTGACCCGCGCTGACTCGTCAGCGGGCGCTCACTACCCGCTCTTCCTAGAACAACTGCGGGAGCTGTGCTTTGCTGGTCTCATCCCTGGCGCCAACTACAGCCGCCGCTTTGTGGCGCTGCAGCTGCTGGCCTGGGCAGGGGGCGTGCAGCTGAACGACTACCAGAGGTAACAGATAATATTATAGCAGGACTAAACGCGATATTAGGTATTCTCGTACTTACTGCTTGTATTTTCGGCTGCGATGCTGCAGCCATAGTCACAAGCGGACAGGCGGTGCGCGGCGTCGTCTACTTGAACGGGCTTAAGATGGTGAATCGGAATCTACCCCCGAATCAGTACTGACATTTTTACTGCAACAATGAGGGTGAAAAATCCGTTAGATGGCAGAAGGTAGGCGGAGGTTCTAACTGGTATGTGATTGGTGAATTTTGATATGACATTGACAGATATGTCAAAATTCACCAATGACATAGCAGTTAGACGTCACGCTTACGTATTGCCATCTAGCGGATTATTGAAACGCAAACACCCTCATTGTGAGTAAAGTCACACCGGCACACCACCAGCGGGCGCTCACTACCCGCTGTTCTTAGAGCAAGTGTGGGAGCTGTGCTTTGCTGGCCTCATACCAGGTGCCAACTACAGCCGCCGCTTTGTGGCGCTGCAGCTGCTGGCCTGGGCCGGCGGCGTGCAGCTAAACGACTACCAGAGGTAACAAATAATATTGAAACGGGACTAAACGCGATAATTTAATGAAGGTGTTTGCGATCGAAAAATCCGCTAGATGGCAGTAGGTAGGAGGGTCTAACTGCTATGTTATTGGTGAATTTTGACATATCTGTCAATGTCATGTCAAAATTCACCAATCACATACCAGTTAGACCCTCCGCCTAGCTTTTTTCATGAGTAACATTTATTGATGAAAAAAAGCTACTTACGGATAGAATCGCGGTAAAATATTAAAGTTTTTCCGCTATTCTAACCGTTTAAAAATAGTTTTATTTCATTACTAACAGTCGCGTGAACTGAAGAAAAATAATTTTATGTATTTTTCAGCCTATGGAAGGATGAGTACATAGAGACGCTACTAGTCCATCTGGAAGACAGTTACGAGAACAATAAAGCTCTGGCATTACAAATCTTGGACACGGTACCCGCTAGCATTTTTGAGGTAATTTAGTCCTAGCTCTAGACGTAGTTTGGAATGCAAAATTTACTTATTTATTAAAACTTTATACACGATAAAAAAAAATACAAAAGGCGGACTTAATGCCTCATGGCTTTCTCTACCAGTCAATCTTAGGGTCAAACAGAAAATTCGTAAATACTTATAGATATTCGTATTCATACACACGCTTCAGATTTCTCAATACTCGTAATGTGTCTACATAAACTTTCATGAAAAACCTTTAATTCTGTAATTAAAATTCAAGCTTTTTTTTCGTAAACAATTTGTTGAATCAAATTTAGCTTGCCTTATGAAGAAAACATTTCATTTACTTCCATTTGTTTTTTGTGTGATTTCATTGTTTAAAATAAGGAATAATTTATCATTAAATTATATATTTTCAGGGGAAAAAGTATCGTATAAGCTTAGACATAGAAGTAATAATTCGTGAGGCATCTTCTATGAAGCCTACGGACTGCGTCTCAGCCGCTTACAAGTTAGACTTTATCAAAAGAAAACTACCGGATCTTATCTTGCAAGGGGAAACGTGGTAAGAACTTCACCCTGACATCATTTAGAGGCATAAGGATTCAATGACTTTTAATTTTTCACATTCAGTTCGTGTGTGATTACAACGGGATAGTGTTTAAATATGTCGATCCGTTCCCTTTCATTCAAAATATAAGCTTCGAGCTTAGATTGGGGCTAGACAGTTGGTGTGTTAGTTCAAGAATAGACAATGCCGATTTTAATAATGGTGGTGACATCTTTTTTTCGCGCGACCACCAACGAAATATGTATTCTTAAGGGCATTACAAACGGTATTTGCTAAGGCTGTATAGCTGTAAACTCAGTCCGAACTGATTGTGAGAGCCTAGAACTTATACATTCTAGGCTTTCGCCTTAAACATTTTTCTATGGGAAGTTGCGTATATTCTTTCTCGAGTCCGTTCGTTTCGTTTAAAACCTGGTAATACATATATGTTATCTGTGGTAATACATATCCTTGATTTATTGCTGAAATCAAAAAAATATATCTGTTTCAGGAACGCCGCCGAACCTGTTTCGCTCGCACTGCTGACTCGCTTACTGAGGGAAACACAGCTGCAACTGTTAGTGTGTCGCCGCAGTGTGGTACTCGCCGCCAGACAAGCTCCCATATACGGAGTACTGCACTGCATCGGACATCTTATGACTGATCTGGATGCTGAGTAAGTATTTCACCGGCCAGTCGCTTTCTACTGATGGACTTACACTTCTCCCAAATAGGATTGAGCATCACCAGACGCACGGATGGGAAGAAAACAGGGGTTCAGTACGTCTTAGGACGATGTACCGAGTCCTTTGCAAGTCTAGGTTACCTGCAGTTATGTCTAGTGAATGAGCTCAAAATTAATCGATAGAGGGGAGGGGCGGGGCTGCTGTAGTATATGCCCCGCCTTCAACACTGCTGAACCTGTATTGCTCGCATTGCTGACTCGCTTACTGAGGGAAACTCAGCGGCAGCTCTTAATATGTCGTCGCAGCGTGGTACTCGCCGCCAGACAAGCTCCCATATACGGAGTACTGCACTGCATCGGACATCTCATGACTGACCTGGATGCTGAGTAAGTCACAGACTCTCAGATTAGAACCGAGCATTCGCCAACCGCGCGCCAGGCAAGAGCACAGTTCCCTCCCTCCTCAATGAACTCAAAGGAAACGATGTCCCGAGCCCCCATACGGCTGAAAGTCTAACTTGTCTGCAGCTATGGCGACTAAAAAAGCTCTCCAGCGTCAAAAATCACCCGATGATGAGTAGAGGCGTGGCTACTGTAGTATATGCCCCGCCTTCAACACTGCTGAACCCGTATCGCTTGCACTGCTGACTCGCTTACTGAGGGAAACACAGCGGCAGCTGTCAGTGTGTCGCCGCAGCGTGGTACTCGCCGCCAGGCAGGCGCCAATATACGGAGTACTGCACTGCATAGGACATCTTATGACTGACCTGGATGCTGAGTAAGTCGCAGACTCTCAGATTAGAACCGAGCATTCGCCAGACGCTCGCCAACCAAGAGCACAGTTCCCTCCGTCCTCAATGAACTCAAAGGAAACAATATCCCGGACCGCCAAAGGGGCTGCAAGTATAGCTTACCTGCAGCTATGGCGACTAAATGAGATCTCCAGCAGCGTTAAAAAATCACCCGATGGTGAGTAGGGGCGTGGCTACTGTAGTAAATGCCCCGCCTTCAATACTCCTAAGCCCGTATTGCTCGCACTGCTAACTCGCTTACTGCGGGAAACACAGCGGCAGCTATCAGTGTGTCGCCGCAGCGTGGTACTCGCCGCCAGACAAGCTCCCATATACGGAGTACTGCACTGCATCGGACATCTCATGACTGACCTGGATGCTGAGTAAGTATTTCACCGGCCAGTCGCTTTCTACTGATGGACTTACACCTCTCCCAAATAGGATTGAGCATCACCAGACGCACGGATGGGAAGAAAACAGGGGTTCAGTATGTCCCAGGACGATGTCCCGAGTCCAGCTGCATGTCTAGCTTAGCTGCAGTTATGGCGAGTGAATGAGATCAAAATTTATCGATGGTGGGGAGGGGCGTGGCTGCTGTGGTTAATGCCCCGCCTTCATCCTGTATTGCTTGAGTTGCTGTCTCGTTTACTGAGGGAAACACAGCGACAGCTGTCAGTGTGTCGCCGCAGCGTGGTGCTCGCCGCCAGACAAGCTCCCATATACGGAGTACTGCACTGCATCGGACATCTCATGACTGATCTGGATGCTGAGTAAGTATTTCACCGGCCAGTCGCTTTCTACTGATGGACATACTCCTCTGCCAGATTAGGACCGAGCATCGCCAGACGCACGGATGGGAAGAAAACAGGGGCTTAGTACGTCTTAGGACGATGTACCGAGTCCGCTGCAAGTCGAGCTTACCTGCAGTTATGTCGAGTGAATGAGCTCAAAATTAATCGATACAGAGGAGGGGCGTGGCTACTGTTATATACGTCCCGCCTTCAACACTGCTTAACCTGTATAAGTTGCCCAGCCAGTCGTAGTCCACTTATTGACGTACGTGTTTCCAAGGTTTGGACCGAACATTCGCCAGATGGCTGCGAAGGAAACTACAGCAGTTCAGTTGGTAGTAGGACGATTCTTCAAGATGTCTCCCCCGCATGCAGTCATGGCGAGCAAATGAGCTCTCCAGCATCAAATAATGCAAAAGACAATTTTCATTGTTATTTATTAAAAAATGAACAATATCGCGACAGACCTTAGCACACAAACAAATAAATATTTTTGTTTTAACAAGGAAAGATATATATATATGTACAAAATGTATCTATTTCGTCTTCATTTTCAGTGCCATATCAGAGGACGAAGCTTGGACTTCCCTCGTGCAAGAGCTCATAGAGACATGCGTGGAGGTGAACGCGGCTGTGGCGAGCGTGGTGAACAACGCGTCGCCCGAGGGACACCTGCCCATGGACGCGGGCGGCGTCGCCGTCACTGACCACGGGAACTCGGGGTAAATATACGTAATGAATAAATAGGTTGGACTGACGATTTAACCGTAAGTAACACTACTTGCTCTAAAATTTTTGTGTATTCACGCTAAGTGGAAAAAACACGACCAAAGTTCGGCGAAACTACACCTGCTGTGTATTTTAAATGGTATGCCGAAAAGATAAGGCGTAATTTTGTATAAAAAAAATGCAATGCTGCCAAGCTTTAGTCGCGTTTTAAGCCCGGTGTGTTCCTTCACTATGACATAAATCCTAGAAATAGCAAGCATATTCTCCATTCTTTGTTTAAGCACCTTTTAACTTGATCCTGTTGGCGTGCATAGTCACTGAATGAACCACGGCCAGCCGTTAATTACTGACTTAAGTCGAGTATTTATTGTTTTCCAACAGAGACGTGATGCTTGAAGATGGCAGACCAGTTACTGCACAGATGGTTCTCCTCTGCGCTTGGCGGTCAGTCAAAGAGGTATGCATATTGTCTCGACTCAGTAGAAAATGACGGACGATGTACTTTTCGTTTCTAACCCTAGGAACACACTTTGCGGAAAAAAACGCGGCCGAATTTGTGCGGCTGAATTTACGTTCCGTTGTGTTCTTAAATGGGAGATGACCCACTACGCCCAAATTACGTTGCGTATTTTTTTTTTGAGAATGCATTGCAACCGTAGTTAGGTCGCGTAATTTCGGCATAATGTGTTCCTACACTTATATACGATCTCGGAAAATACGTTTGTTCTTGCTCTGTTATAGTGTAGAAAATAAACGCGAACCTTCCTTAATTACATAAAACAATTCACTAATATTTAAACGGGAATAAACGCGATATTATTGCATCATCGCAGCCGAAACGTCAAGCAGTAAGTACGAGAGTATTTTAAAAGTAATATCGCGTTTAGTCCCGTTTAAATATTAGTTAATAGTAATGCAACGTGAAAGTTTAAAGTTTTATCTTAAATAAAACAAACACTCAACCATTTGTCTCCCCAGGTGTCACTTCTACTAGGCACGATATCCTCCCGCCTGACCATCTCCGGAGAGGGTCGCGAGCGCGGTACGCTGTCGCCGCAACAGATGGCGCTGATCGGGGAACACTTCACTCAGCTGCTGGCCGAGACCAAGCACAGGGGCGCTTTTGAACAGGCCTACGTGGGATTCACAAGGCTTTTAGCTAGGTGAGTATTGTCCTAGAATTGTCTATCTCCTCCCACGACGTTTCGTTGTACTACACGTATAACGAAACGTCGGGTTTTTCTATAAATATACTGTAATTTTAAAATTGTAGTCACAATTTACACTAATGTAATAAAGAGGAAAGATGTATGTAACAAATAATATTAAAAACTTTTTAACTTTTGTTGGCCAGCTACACTATCCCCAGTGAACATAGGGTACATTAGATCCCGGAAATGTGGGGGGAAGGGGGGGGATATTCGAAAAAAGAAATTACGCGTGGGTGAAACCGCAGGCGGAAGGCTAGTCTTGAATATTTTTTATACGTTTTTAATAATACATAAAATGGTATTTTATAACGTATTTGTTTTTCCAGACTGTGGCGTTGCCGCAGTGCGCCGCTTCACGGCTTACCGCGCGCGTGGATGCAAACCCTCACCGCGGCCGTGGCCACGCCGCAGCCCACGCGTAGCGCCACTAGGAGGAGCGCCGGCCTGCCCTTCATGATACAGGTCCGTGTTAATGAGGGTTTTCGCAAATGAAAAATCCGCTAGATTGCAGGAGGTAGGCGGAGAGTCTAACCGGTATGTCATTGACTCCCGACCATTTGGATCATAGTCAAGACCACCTGCTTTCCGTGCCTTCCGAAGCACTGCATCATCATTCTTATCGAAAAATCAGCTGATTCAATCCTGCAATGTTAGGACATTGCAGATCATATAACCAAACTGGGAAAACCAACATATAGCGAAAGTGTTCGGGAACGCACGACCTCCGAGGTCTGAGCGTAGCGCTCTAACCTGCATTGTCTAGTGATATCCAGTAGCTAAATGTTAACTTTAATTTGTAGGCCTTAGTTACAACGGAATTGCAAGTACAAGGCAACCCCAAGTGCTTGCACGAATGTATGACAACTCTACTACGGCTGGCTCGTTCACGCCCCACGCCTAATACCAAACTTGCCAACACTACTCCTTCTGCTTTTGACTCAAAGAAAAGCAACGAAGACAATAAAGGAAGTGTCACATCAACCATTGACTACGCTTTAGACTCGAAGAAAGCAAATAAAACAACAGAGGAAAATATCGAGAATAAAGATTCTACGTCATCCATTGACGGTTCAATAGACGATAACAATAAGCCGTCGTCATACGATAGCAGCGTTGAAACGCGAACGCACAGTCTGAACATACTTCGGACGCTGTTCCGCAACTCTGTGTTGGAGGAGAGCTTGGCGGGGTACGTGGGGGAAGGGCTGATGGTCGCCTTGCAAGGGTTCGAGGGAGATACGTGGATGGTGAGTTTATTGTGTGTTATATGTTATTATATGTGCCATTAGCCAAAGAGGTCTTGGGTTTGATCCCCACACAGGACAAACATTTGTGTGCATGAACACGTCTGCTGGTCCTGGACTGGGTGTTATATGCATCTACTAGCGGCCGCCCGCGACTCCGTCCGCGTGGTTTCCGGTTTCCGCAAACGTAGGTATATACTGTACCTATAAAGTTCCATAAAACATTAATCCCCTTTTTCATCCCCTTGGGGAGGAACATATAAAAATCCTTTCTAATGGGATCTTTATGTCATAGTAGCTTCATGCGTGCCAAGTCCCAGCCCAATCGGTTTAAAATTGATAAAGTTTCATACAAACATTAATCCCCTTTTTCATCCCCTTGGGGTGGAACATATAAAAATCCTTTCTAAAGGGATCTTTATGTCATAGTAGCTTCATGCATGCCAAGTCCCAGCCCGTACGGTTTAAAATTGACAAAGTTTCATACAAATATTAATCCCCTTTTTCATCCCCTTGGGGTGGAACACATAAAAATCCTTTCTAAGGGTATCTTTATGTTAGTAGCTTCATACATGCCAAGTCCCAGCCCGATCGGTTTAAAATTGACAAAGTTTCATACAATCATTAATCCCCTTTTTCATCCCCTTGGGGTGGAACACATAAAAATCCTTTCTAAGGGGATCTTTATGTCATAGTAGCTTTATGCATGCCAAGTCCCAGCCCGATCGGTTTATAATTGACAAAGTTTCATACAAATATTAATCCCCTTTTTCATCCCCTTGGGGTGGAACATATAAAAATCCTTTCTAAGGGGATATTTATGTCATAGTAGCTTCATGCATGCCAAGTCCCAGCCCTATCGGTTTAAAATTGACAAAGTTTCATACAAACATTAATCCCCTTTTTCATCCCCTTGGGATGGAACATATAAAAATCCTTTCTAAGGGGATCTTTATGACATAGTAGCTTTATGCATGCAAAGTCCCAGCCCAATCGGTTTAAAATTGACAAAGTTTCATACAAACATTAATCCCCTTTTTCATCCCCTTGGGATAAAATAATAGATATATACTATAGCCTATAACCTTCCTCGCCAAATACACTATCCAACACAAAAAGAATTTTTCAAATCGGACCAGTAGTTCCTGAGATTAGCGCGTTCAAACAAACAAACAAACAAACAAACAAACTCTTCAGCTTTATATATTAGTATAGATTTAAGTATATTGTTACCAATATCATGTCTGTAACACAAATGATTCAGCTACTTAACTCATCAATGTAAGTATGTGATGTTGTGAAATATTTATTATTATTTTTATATTGGTATATATGTCGCAGCCAACTGGTTAACTCAGTCAGCCAATCAAGCGGCTAGCCGCTTAATTAAACGCCGGCGCCTACTAAAGAGCTAAGCTTCAGTTAAAAAATTATCCTAAGTATGCAGAAATTCTCTAACAGAAGTAGGTTAGAAGACCAAGGGGCGGGAGATCTGCTGATCTGAACCCTTAAAGCGGCTAGCCGCTTAACTAAATGGCTGATTTAACTAGATGGCTGCGACATATAGACTATGGCATGGTGGCTGGGTATATTCCCTCACCTAGAGAAGGCTTACGTCCAGAAACGGACTGCAACTGGGATGATGAAGGTATTTTTCGTCTTCAGGAACGCAACAGTTCGACTCTGCTGTTCAGTGCGTTGATGGTCCGAGTGTTCGGTGTGACGCGCGACCGTCACTCCGACGTGCCGGCCATCAGGAACACTATGACTGGACGAATATTCTTCCTGCGATACCCGCATCTGTACGATTTCATACTGGTGAGTGTTTAGTGCTGCTCTAAGTTTTAATAATTTTTTTTAGCTAAATGTAGGTATTGAGGAGTCGTAAAAGTAATCAAGTCGGTCATAGAAAATATCGTACATTGCAGAGGTGAAGTAATCTATTTCCAAAGTTTTTGAATCCGGCATTTGACTGACAGATCAAATTACTTACTTTTATTAAATGTCAAAAACGCAACATGGTAGGGAAAACTGTATGAAATACTGGGCTATGACGTCACAAGCTAGTATTTTCAAACCGATACTATCATTGTTTCCATTTACTATATTAATTAGTTTAAAGCGCAACAGTAACGGTGACATAATGACCTGTGCTTATTTTTTCCTTCCGTATTTTATATAAAAGTTTTAGAATTTATTTTGAATGCAGTCAAATACCTAATTGATTTATTGTCGTACAGAAAATTGGTAAGTACTTGTATTTGTTTAAAATTTTTTTTTTACCTATATTCGGATTATCTTGAGCGGTAACCACTGCGTTACAGAACAAACTCCTCGAAGCGGAACACCAGGCCGAGCTCGACCTCCAGCCCGCTCTCTACCCGGTCCTCGTGGTCCTGGGTCGTCTGCACGTGTCAGCTCTGGAGGGCACAGCGTCGGCCCTGCGCCTGGCCGCGCTGGCGCCTCCTGTTATGCGAGCCGCGGCGGCACGACCTGCGCCCGCGAGGAGGTTGGCTGCTGCAGCGCTGCCGCCGCTCGTGCCGCCAGTTAGGTAGGTAGTATGCTGCCCTGTTGTGTTTTAGAACAAGCTCTTCCAGCGAGGAACCTATAACACCAATAGGACACAAGGTGATCAAGGGTGGAATTTGGTGTTTAAAGAATATAACGGAGCAACTTGCTGACTTGAAGACACGTACACTTCGACCTCCAGCCCGCCCTCTGCCCGGTCCTCGTAGTCCTAGGTCGGCTGCACGTATCTGCTCTGGAGGGCACAGCCTCGGCCCTGCGCCTGGCCGCGCTGGCGCCGCCAGTCATGCGAGCTGCGGCGGCACGACCTGCGCCTGCGAGGAGGTTGGCTGCTGCAGCGCTGCCGCCGCTCGTGCCGCCAGTCAGGTAGGTAGTATATAAACCTCATCCGGCCATGCAATCACAGGCCAAGCACGCTACCCACTACGCCATCGAGCTCCTCAAGGTATATAGGTAGTATTGCTCCATCCAGCACACGAAGTATCTGTGTGAGAACCTATAACACGGGCATAAAATCAGTAGACCACATAAGGTAATCAAGACAGGAACTTGGTGTTTAGCAAAGCAACTTACTGACTTGAAGGCACGTACACCTCTACCCGGTCCTCGTGGTCCTGGGTCGTCTCCACGTATCAGCTCTGGAGGGCACTGTCTCGGCCCTGCGCCTGGCCGCGCTGGCTCCTCCAGTCATGCGCGCTGCGGCGGCACGACCTGCTCCTGCGAGGAGGCTAGCTGCTGCAGCGCTGCCGCCGCTTGTGCCGCCTGTCAGGTAGGCAATTGTAACTGCCCTGGTGTGATTTAGAACAAGTTCCTCCAGCGAGGAACCTATAGCTCCAATAGGACACATAAGGTGATCAAGGTACGAATTTGGTATTTACGGAAGCAGTTTACTGACTTGAAGACACGTACACCTCGACCTGTAGGCCGCCCTCTACCCGGTCCTCGTAGACCTCGGTCGGCTGCACGTATCAGCTTTGGAGGGTACAGCGTCCGCCCTGCGCCTGGCCGCGCTGGCTCCTCCAGTGATGCGAGCTGCGGCCGCAACACCTGCTCCTGCGAGGAGGTTGGCTGCTGCAGCACTGCCGCCGCTCGTGCCGCCTGTCAGGTTGACGTGTTGCTGGCCTTCTACTCAAGGATGCGAGAAGATTCAACCCGACTAAAACTGTGTAGCTACTGCCTCCCTGCACATGTAGCTAATGATGTGCCGGATATCCGTATCCGCGGTTTTCCGCCGGAGAAAGAAATCTGTATTCGAATCCGTATCCGTTATTTTACACAAGGATCTTTTATCATTTATATGATATATAGAGTAATCTAGTGCCCGGTAGTCCTCTCAACTAGTAATGGCCCTGCGAAATAAAATTCCCAGCATAAGCCCTATCATGAAATATGCTAGTGCCGATCACGGATTATACTACGAAATGTTCTAGCGACCGCTCCAAATTAAGTCAGTGCTCGTGCCGTCCCTCGGCCTATACCCGTCACCGAATAGGATAGACCCTGATAAAAAATTACGACAGTTAAAACATTCATCAACGACTTCCGCCAACCACAAAAATAATACCTTAGTAGCACTATATAAAAATTGAGCGACCGCTACACGGTTTCGTTCATCTAATTCACAGCGATAACCATGTTCTTCTCTTCTTGTTCTAGATACTTTCCGCAACTGATATCGATGTTCAAAATACTCAAATCGCCCGACATCAAGCGTAACTACTGCCACGGTACTTTACTGCAGCTCACACGACTCTTAGACCTGGGACCTGACTTGCTCCCGAGTCTAGAGGAAAGTCAGCAACTGGCTAAGGGTATAGAAGACACATTCTGGATTCTGGCCCAAGCAAATGGAGAGCTGCCCTGCTATGTGATAGCGGATGAATATGTGAAGATGACCAATCTTATAATTTCGAGGTAATTTATTATACTTTAAGTACGAGTATGATCTTAAGCTTTTTTTTCAGACATTTATGCATTGAAATATACACAAATAGGTAAGTGCTTCATACATAAATATCGCGTTAAGTGCCGTTAACTAATATTACTGCCTTTTAAAGCCTATTTGGCTCAAATGACTACGCCATCGCCAGGCAAAATTTGTGTCAGATTTTCGAGGATTCTATTAATTATCATCATCATCATTAGTATATCGCAGTCCACTGCTGGACATGGGTCTCTCGTAGGGGTCTCCACTCAGCCCGATTCCATTTATATTTCACTTGAATTATTTTTTTCAGATACCCATCTCTAATCAGTGACGAAATGCTTATGGTAATAAGGGATTACATAAACAAAATGTTGTTCACGCAAGAAATACCACGGATTACGTTAGGCAGAGAGATCTGTTTAGCAAACTGTATATACCTGTACTTTGTCATCCTAAACAAAATTCCAGACGAGTGTCACCAACAAGATATAGTGTACAAAGGTCTTTCCCATAAATCATACGAAGTGGTTCTCAACACACTAAACTATTTACTGATTTTATACAATAAATTAGAAGTGGACGGTTGTAGTTTCCAGAAGCATTTATACAAAATCTCCAATGACAACATCTTTGCGAAGTTAAGGGATTCGCCAGAATACATAGAAAAACTCTGCGAAGTATTCCAAAACAGTAAATATCTGGAATGCATACAAAAAGCGCTAAAAGTATTGACTTTGGAAAAAGATACTCAGAGGTTCATAGTCGGTGGAAAAATAGGAAAGACATCTGATATATCAGATGACGAAATAATAAAGCAACTGTTTGATTGCATACAAAACGAGCACGAGAATTTCACACATATTTACTTAGAGAGCCTTTGTAACTTCGTAACAGGAAAGTTAAAAGACTCGAACATCCCTAAAGGAACCTTGTTGGAAATAATAAGAGTCATATTTGCGTGTAGCTCGTCGGAAAACAATGATAGTACAAGGGTCGTGGTTGCTAACTTCATGGAGCATAACTTGAGAACATTACTGAATGATGATCTACTAAGTTTGACTGAGGAAGAAAAATGTAAGTATCTTATTTTATAATATATTATTACCTCTTCTAAAATCTCAACTTTTAGAGATTAATCTTATCATTTCATGAATTCAAGTTTTATCATCTAGCTAGATAGATTGAAATTTTCCTGACAGGAAAATTTCTAGCTTCGCACTCTTGTTTAGATTCGGAACTAGTATCCAACCTAAAAAATGCCAGGCTTCATTGTTCCTCTTACTTGAAAGCATCGATAAGAGAATGAGAGATCGTCTTTTTTTCAGTCGAATTCAAATCAACACTCTGGGCGACGATGGCTACCATTCTCGAGGACGACGACCCAGCGGTTCGGCAGCGGGCCGCGGACACGATTGTGATGTCCCAGTCACGTGACAACAGCGTAGTCGCGACATCCCAGTCACGTGACACCAGCGTGGTTGACTTACCTCAGTCACGTGATAACAGCGTGATTGACGGGTCTCAGTCACGTGACACCAGCGTGGTTGACTTACCTCAGTCACGTGATAACAGCGTGATTGACGGGTCTCAGTCACGTGACACCAGCGTGGTTGACTTACCTCAGTCACGTGATAACAGCGTGATTGACGGGTCTCAGTCACGTGACACCAGCGTGGTTGACTTACCTCAGTCACGTGATAACAGCGTGATTGACGGGTCTCAGTCACGTGACACCAGCGTGGTTGACTTACCTCAGTCACGTGATAACAGCGTGATTGACGGGTCTCAGTCACGTGACACCAGCGTGGTTGACTTACCTCAGTCACGTGATAACAGCGTGATTGACGGGTCTCAGTCACGTGACACCAGCGTGGTTGACTTACCTCAGTCACGTGATAACAGCGTGATTGACGGGTCTCAGTCACGTGACACCAGCGTGGTTGACTTACCTCAGTCACGTGATAACAGCGTGATTGACGGGTCTCAGTCACGTGACACCAGCGTGGTTGACTTACCTCAGTCACGTGACAACGGCTTGGTTGACTTACCTCGGTCACGTGACAGCAGCGCGACTGTGACGTCACGTGGCAGCGTGGTGGCGGCGCGCGCGGCGGAGGTGATGCGGGGAGCGCTGGCGGGGGACGAGGATGGACCCGCTATGTACGTCCTGCTAGCACTGCTGGACTTCAAGTCGGAGGTCTGCATGACGGACGAGATCAGTGATGAGGTGAGTGAAAGGTCTTTATTTATAGTCTAGTTTTAAGTAGTTTTCGATAGATGCGTATACGTTACTAATGCCGGCTGGTTGGATAACGACCTTGTGTTGCAAAATAATTCGGAATCAAATCCAAAATATAAAAAAGTACAATTAAAATAGATGACGTCATAATAGAGAGGATCATTAACCTTTTAAGTCCCGCAGTCGTGATATCGCGCGCTCTACAATTTTGCTGGGACTGAACGGGTTAATTTGATTCCACTTGATTTATTACATTGACCAAGTCGAATTAAAGTTAAATTATTTGTTTCATTTTATTTTCAGTGTCGTGTGTTTGATCAAAATGAGAGATATAACATATTCCTAGAAGAATGCATGTGGACTACCTCCTGCGCAGATGCATTAATCCAACTTTCCCAGACCCGACAACAAAGTACTAAACGATTTGTACAAAGTATTATAGAAAACACAGTTTACCGAAGAACTTTGGACAAGTTATGTAATATGATTTTATTCAGAAAATTGATCAATGATACAACTATGACTTTTAAAAATGAAGCTTTAAATCCGAAAATAGAACTATTTATTAGGAAATTAAGTTAAGAATTGTAAAAATGTAAATAGTAAATCACAGGAGAATAAGAAATAAAATAATATAAATTTTACAAATGTATAATTATTATTTACACATTCTCTCGATCTCACTCATAACAACACATAATATCTATAAGGCTATACTGGGAACCTCATAACACCCATGTCCTAGTAATATGTACAAAACATATTCAATTACTCTCCATACTCTTACCCATTTTATAGAACTAAGTTTTGGTTAAGCAACTTATCAGAAAACGAAAGTGAAAGTTACAAAAACGGACAAAAGAAACATTGACTACAGATACGTAACGAGGTATCTAAAAATAATTGCTACTTACAACAAGTAACTACAAATGTAAGTTAACTGATTGAATGGATGACTTGTAACAAAGGATTTAACTATAATTTATTGGCAGTCTTGAATACCGCATTGTTTAAACGTCACTGCTATTAGAATCACAGATCAACTATAAAATCTTGTCTCTTCGTATCCGTAACACCTCATTAGCCACTTGCCTATTCTTGAATTTTAGCGGTTCATTCTTAACTCTATCTTGTTTACTCTCAATTTCCTTTTTCATCTCCTTCACACTGTCTTCTATTTCTTTCTCGGTCCTTTTCTTCAGTCTGTCTTTGCTAGTCGAGCCATGTGCTTCATCGTCATCTTTGAAAAGGTCTTTTACTGATACAAGTCTATGTGAATTTCCCACTCGTAGCAACTTCTTTAGGTTTCTCGATGCCTTCCGTTCTATTAAACCTAGTAGACCCCACTCGTCTGACTTTGGTCCTTCAAGCTCCGCTTCCAACTGCCACGCGGCGTTCCTGACTTCAGCTTGGAGTCGTTGGCATTCCTCGTAACTAACGTTTCTGCTGACGTTCAGCGTTGTTTCTAACGGGTTGACTATGTACAGCGGCAGCGAGTTGGGTTTGCGGACGGCCGTACCGTCGTTGACAGAGATAGCCTTCTCCTGAAATAATGATGCAATCATGAATAGTCAATAATTATAACGATGCACCACTGATTCTTCACCGGCTTTGGACAGACCGAGCCCCGAGGTGGCGATGTTTGTTATCAGGGGCCGAGACTCATTTTGGGTCGCTGCGCCATTGCAGTAAGTATAATAAAATTTATATATTATAGATACCATCCTAGCCGAATTCGGCCACGGCTGCCAATCTTACGATTCGCCAAGTACGCAGGATACATTATAGTGCACAAGCGCGTGCACAAGCACAGGTGCACTCCCTATTCCTTCACTCTCATAATTTGGTGGGACAGCAGTCCGACACGACCATAGAGAGATCAGGCGCAGGACCAACGGCTTAACGTGCTTTCCGAGGCACAGGGGTGTAATTACACCGCCAACTTCCAAACTCCGGACTGCATCTGTGTTATTACAACATGAAAACATAGACACAATTTCATCGGTCCAACCCGGGATTCGAACCCAGGACCTCCGGCACGGCCTAAGTATTAAAGTGCGACACACTAGCCACTGCGCCATCGCAGTAAGTATAATAATAATTCCTAGCCGAATTCGGCCACGGCTGCCAATGTTACGATTAAGTAAGTGCAAAGTGTGTGTACCTGGAAGTCGAACTGCGCGTAGAACTCGAAGAACTGCAGCAGCAGCGCCTCCAGCGAGGCAGGGTTCTGCCCGTAGCACTCCGCCGGCAGCTTGTTCATGTCGCGCAGGAACGTGCAGTTCACGTTCTCCTCCGCTATTCGGACGTCTTCTTTACCTAAAATATACAATCATTGTGATTACCAGCACTCGCATTGTTGTAGTGAATACAGGAATTGGTGATTAGACCAGGTGGGCTAGCCAAGATGCCACTTTCGCGAGCGCGAGAAGTACATTATAAAAACTTTCGGAGTGCCTTTTAATGTTTGCCCTAAGCTCCAGATATTATTCCAAAACTAATTTCATATTTTTTGTAAAAAATGAATAGGGTTTATCCTTTTGCGATGACATTGTAATTCATGTAATTTAGGACAAATCTATACTAATATTAAAGCTGAAGAGTTTATGTGTTTATTATACTACTTGTTCGAATAGAAAAAAAAAATTGTGTTGGATAAGTTATTTGCCGAGAAGGCTTTCAGCTAGTATATAACACTATGTGTGTGCGGAAACCGAAATCAACGGGGACGTAGTCGCGGGCGGCCGCTAGTATTAACACAGAATCTACTTCGGTCCAATAATATTTAATTCAGAAATCTTTCCCGTTCGTACTCACCCGCTCTCCTGATCAGGCTCTTATACGACGGCAAGATGACGCCCGCCTTCGAGTCTTGCTGGAGGAAGAACAGCACCATCAACGTTAGGGGGAAGTTCGTGATCCACCTGCCGGGGTGGGGGTTGGTCAGGCCCGTCGTTTGGGCCCAGCGCCGAACGACGAACGTGAGCGGCCGCACGCGAGGGTCCAGGGAACCGAAGAGCCAGAGCAGCTCTGACATGTGGACGCCTGACCTAGAGTAAAGTCACAGATGGCCATTCATTTTAGAGTAATTAATATTGTTTCATTGGACCAGAACAAAATATTTAATAAGAGCCTTAAGCCTTAAACGGCTATAACATGTATAATTTTTTGTAATCAATGCCATTAGGTATAGTTTATTTTCCTACATCTTCCCCACCAACCATCGAGCTCCTCAATGTCAATAAGACACTTAATTAGGAAAAATTACGCAAAAGGTATTGTTATGGAAAGATTATAAAAGTAATCGTTCTGAAGTTACAGATATCATATTTCGCTTATATTTGTATTTGTATCAGGTGATAATTGCCAACTTTCTCTTTTTTTTTTTGGTTGTTGCAAACACATTTTAGAAAGAGGCAGTGTTAAGGCGTCAAGGATTCAGACCAGCTCCCCGAGTGACTGCCTTACTATGTAGAAAGAAACGGATCACCTAAATCCAAACACTCACATATTACTGTAGCACAGATCACAATCCACATCAGCCAGCTCGTGCGCGTACTTGACGATGGGCACGCGCGCGTGCAGGATGCGCTGCACGCGCGCCGCGCCCGCCGCGCGCAGCTCCAGCAGCTCCGCCGCCAGCTCCAGCTGCCGCTGCCACAGCAACCGTCCGCTGTCGCAGCGCTTCTCCTGGTACACCAGCCGACGGGATGTGTCGCTCTGCCCGACACAGACAGGATTCAGAATCTTTATATATTAGGCCGTGTCACTAGACCGAACATAGGTACAGTGATGATTCAATATCTTCATTTATTTTGCCACTAACACAACATATGTACTTCTAGTATACAAGCGGTCACCCGGGGCTACACCTTTTTTTTTTTCAAAATAAAAACTTTGCCTATCTAACTTGGGGCTACTGTAGGTTTTGAATGATGAAAGGTCCAGTAGTTTTTAGGCTTATTCATTACAACCAAACAAAGTTTTACACTTTATAATAATATTAGTGTAAAAAATAATGCCCTAACTACTCATAGGCGGTCTTGACATAAAAACATTTAAGTGCACATTTTATGTTGATTGATTGACAATATCTTCAACATATTTCTTGCAACTAACATTACAAGTTTGTGATGGAAAACTTCTTATTATATATTAATTGACAATGGATTATTTCTCAACAATCCAATAAAAGTTAATAGAAAAAAAACTGTATAAAAACTACGGATAAAGATGTAAAAACTGTAGTTCATCAATCTTTGAAGCATTTGCTTCCATACACTTACCATTTCCTTAGTCACTTCATTTGTAAGTACCAAGTCCAAGTCACAGCCCATCTTTCCAAAGCCATTGACACTTGAACCAAATGGTCGAACTGCTATATTAGCAAACAAACTCTCAAATATCACTTCCAGCTAGAAAAAACAAGTATTACAACTGTCATTTCACATTTGGTATTAAAACAAAAATTATATGCATCAATCTAATCAGAGTATCGACAAGGCTTATTTTAATTTCAATTTGAACGAAAAGCATATAAATATACAGAAAAAAACATTAATAATACAAACCTGCCTTGCAACCATGTACCTCAGTCTTATGCCCAAATCATTCAACTGAGTTTTCTCATACAGCAACTGAATCTGGTCGGACACTGTTGAGCACCTACTCAGGTCCTCAAACAGAGCATCTTCATTCACAAGTAGGTTTCCATCCTTTACAAAGAGTTGCATTGGTGGGGAAGGATATTTCTCTTTCTTCCCCGAGGCAGCTCGGAACCATAAAAAAGGCGACTGTGACGCCATGACATCGACATCTTTACGGTGAGCACTGCAGGTTTTTAATACATCTTTGAGATTGTCTTCTGAACTGAATTCTATAAGCATAAAATGCTGAAAATTAAGTTTTATTATACTTTAAGATCCAAAGTCATGAACAACGACTTGTTGGCTATAATTCGGCAATTATAGTACATGTTTAAATATTTTAAATCACTACATAGTATAAAACAAAGTCGCTTTTTCTGTCCCTATGTGTGTTGTATGTCCCTATGAACGCTTAAATCTTTAAAACTACGCAACGGATTTTGATGCGGTTTTTTTTAATAGATAGAGTAACTCATGAGGAAGGTTTTTATGTATAATATCATCCATTAAATAGTGGACAAGTACCACGGGCGAAGCCGGGGCGGGCCGCTAGTTACTAATAATACAACAATCACCAATAAGTACATACTTCTCCTCCAGAATTTTTATAGTGATGAACTCCTTTGATTTCTGCATATTTTGAACAGTATCCGTACAATTCCGTAAATGAGGACTCCGAGTTAACTTGCACCACGAGGCTGCGTCTTGCTTCCGCTCTTCTCTGTGAGACAATATCGTCAAAAGAAGAGAATTTCTTCGGCACATCTAAAATGAATACATAACCTAAAAATCTGCATTTATAATAATAATACGAGGGATTTTGATCAATAACATACTTGAATATCTCCTCAAACTTAAACATTTACATGAGGAAAGGGACACTCGTATTGATTTGTTCACAGAATATAATTTTCCACTATTTATTAGTGTTTGAAATATCACAGACATTTTTACCTAATCCAGGTGACATTAAACAATCTTGTCAAATTGTCACTTTGACTTTAACGTTCCTCTAAACGTAAGTAGTAAAATTTATTACACTTATTCAATCAATCAAAACAAAGTTAAACATACAACAACTACCTAACTAACTAACAGTTTCTTATTACATACAAATATCATAAATTGGCGTTGTACATTCATATTAGGGATTATTTTTTCTACTAACTTTATCGTTACTAACGGAACGCTACAGTCAAAACAACCGGATGTTTCCCAAGTTCATCTGTCAAACTGTCAAGTGTCAATAACCTACGATAAAATTTTGTGTTGCTTGAGGTTAACATTAAAATTTTATATATTTGCAGTCAAACTGCATTTCTAATAATATGGGGACACGTTTATTACAACGGCTTATTATACCAGCTGCGATCAATTCATTCAAGCCCAGTTATTATTATGCAGAAAATATATGTGAGAGAATCGTGTACACAACACCCACCAACTTTACTATTATTAGAAACTATGCTAAAAGTAAAGACAAAGGCAAAGATAAGAAAGGAAAAGGTGCTAAAGTGAATATAGATCCTCTAATGATGTCCGAACTGGTACCCGTTGACAAGATGAAGGAGAGATGCAATGGTGTTTTGGATAAAATGAAAGATGACTTCGCAAAGAATCTCTCACTTCGCTCAACGACCGGCTCAATAGAATCACTATCAGTAAAATTTGAAGGAAAAGATTATGAACTACAGGAGTTGGCGCAGATAGTACGAAAAAATCCAAAAACTATTGTTATTAACTTTGCATCTTTCCCGCAAGTAATACCAGATGCTTTAAAATCAATTCAAAACTCTGGACTTAATTTGAACCCTCAACAGGATGGTACTACAGTTTATGTTCCTGTTCCAAAGGTTACTAAAGAGCACAGAGAACAACTTGCAAAAAATGCTAAGGCACTGTTTATAAAATGCAGAGATGCATTGAAAGATGTTGAATATGATTATATTAAAAAGGTAAAAAAACAAAGTGGTGTGTCTGAAGATTTAGTATTTAATGTTACTAAGCAGATTTCCGCAGTGTGTGATGAATACCGGCTGCAAGCTAAAAATATCTTTGATACAAAGCATAACGAACTTGTAGGAAAATAGAATTGTATTTAAAAATCAGATGCATTTATTTTAAGAATATAATGTTGTTAATAGTAGCTACTTGTAAAAATAAGTGTTTTGCTTAAACAACAATAAAAGCATTTAGTTTATTTGTGTAATTTCTTTCATCATAAGCTTGTCTTCCTTTTTACATAAGCATTATTTTTTCTTCTCATATAGTATACACACCATTATTTTTAAAGCAAAGCAAAATGAAAAAATAAAGAAAAATAGGCATTACAATGATCAATTCAATGTATGTATCATGGTATTTAAAAGCAAATAGATGGTTTAATGTGATCAATGAGCAGTGTGAGTTTTTGTAGGAATATTTATTCCAGCTCTGTCTAGGCTGCAAGTCCTGACTTGGAATCAAAAACTAAGACTATTATTATTGATGCCATGAAATGTTAGATATCTACACTAATAATAATTTAAAAATAAAGATTTGAATTTTTGTATGTAACGATTAAACTTAAAAACTACTGGACCAATTTGAATGATTATTTCACTGTTGGCTAGTTTTACTATCCTTGGTGAACATAGGGTACTTTTTATCCCGGCAATGCGGGTGAAACCGAAGGCGGGAGGCTAGTAATAAATATTTTTAGAATTTACTAAAACTCGATTATATTATTACTGATTTGTTCGCGGAATTTAATACAAAGATCTTTGTTATCCGTGGAGTTGTTGGTGGATTCGATTTGGATTAATTACGAATAGGTCAGGGCTGATAATATAACAATTATTAAGAAACAAATTGTCATGGGCGTGTTCCATTTTCATTATTTTAATTTGACATTTTTTTTAATTTTTGAATCCATTCCCACGGTTTTCAAAGGTACTTTAAAACACATCTAGTGAAAGTGTCACAATTAAAAATTTTCAAAGGGACTTCATATTACAACGGAACATGACTTGTTGTTGTGTTGAAACTAATCAAGCAAAACAGACGGATTTTGGTGTAATTTCTGAGTTTTGATGGATTTGTTCAATAAAAAACGGAATACCAAATACGATAGAGTTATGTCGCGTCTTCATAATCTATCGCGAACAAACGTAAACCCTAAAACTTTAGTTACACGCCATGAAATACCGTCATCTGTTTCTCTTGGCGCGAAACCTTCTAGTTTGAACGTTAATTCCAGTGTTTTTTCGGAGCTTCCCGTTGTATTAAATGATTATTCTCCCGAAGTGCCGCAAAGAAGACCCTTTGTTAAACCTAAAAGAACAATAAAATCGTTAGACCCAGCGCTATCGCCTAATCGTATGGTAACCAAACCCGTAACTAGCCCTAACAAACGGGATTTGAACCCTAAAGTATGTAATATTAGAGCTGGCGGGTCTGCCCCGGTGGTTTCTAGTCGAGTGAAGGATAAGTGGTCTGATACCCATGTTAAGCAGTGCTTGTCAAGCAGCTCTCACACCAGGCTCAAGGAGTTGAAGGTAATAAGAAGTTTCAGATGCTTTGGCATGTACTATAATGCTTGAAATATATTTTCTGTTTTATTTTACACACATAAAAAACATTATTATATCGATGAGTACAAGGTAGAGTCATTTAGGCAAAAGAAGTCTTGCTGCAATCCGAGGAACTAATAAACTAAACAATTCTGTATCTAATGGGCTATTTATTATATTATTATTTGAGCAAAAACATGATGGTATATCAGCAAAGAAATTATTTTTGGTTAGTCTAATAACATGTTTGGTTGGTCTAAAATAGTAGAAGTTGGCAAATAGATACTCTAGTCTGTGACTGTGGTGCCGCATCTTCGGGATTTCTTTTAATGAAAGGACTACTGCTACTACCTATTTATTATTAATTAAAAGAAACAAGGTTGAAGGTAAAGCTTAAGGTTCAGGAATTAGAACACTGTTGTTTATAGTGTTTTGTTATATCTCTGAAAAGTCCTATCATAATTCACAATATTAATGAAATACTGTTTGTTTCCAGGATGAGATCAAAGAGTTCCGTGATACCAATAGGCACACGAAGCTCCGGAGCCGCCTGTACCAGAGCTGCGGAGTGTTGTTGGACGACGTGGGCCAGGTAGCTGAGGACAAGGCGGTCCAGGTGGAGGGAATAGGTCAGTTTATAGTTTAACAGAATTAATTTAAGTGTTCTTGCTGAGATTTCACTAGCTAAAGAGTTTTTAGTAAGGATTCTTCTTCTTCCTAGCGTTTATCCCGTTTCTATACAGGGTCCGCTTTGACCATGATCCAGGATTTGGCAAGTCTGGTTATTACAGTGAAGCGACTGCCATCAGACCTTCGTAACCCATAGAGGGGAACCAGACAGATTGGATCATAGTTACACAGTCAGATCTAAATTAGCACTACCCATTTTTATGTATCTCAATAACTGTTAGATAAAGGACATAAGCAAACAAAGGATGATAGAAAAACAGTGTGTCGAAATGATATCCTCTTACAACTGGCAATATATGAATATGCTATTTAATTAAAATAAGTTATTTATCTTTTTTTGTTTTGGTTCTTTTTTAGAGGTAAATAATATTGCTAGCAAAGCTTGCGCTCAGTGCCATCTAGCGGAAATTTTATTTTCGACCATTTATAGACAGATGGCGTTAGTAGTCTTGCAGAAGAAGCCATCAGTTAAAACCTGCAGTGATTTTATTTCCTGTTTTAAATGTTTAAGTTATGACGTGTTCTTATTCAAATATGTGTATTGTTAATAGAAAATTTATTTAATGAATTAACAGAAATATACAAGAAATATGTAGCTATTTATGATTAAACGAATAAGGTCACAATTTTTGTCTTCCTTCCAACCAGCCGAAATAGCTCAGTTGGGAGAGCGTTAGACTGAAGATCTAAAGGTCCCTGGTTCGATCCCGGGTTTCGGCAATCTTTTTGCCTTTGCATTGACCCTTTATGAACAAAACTTTTACTTTTGGTTACAGATAAAGGCGATAACAGGTGAGTTCTATTTTTATACAATTTATATTACGGGTACAAGTGTTTAAATATTACCTTTTTGATTTGTATGCTCGAATCTTTTTCATTAAGTTTATTGGGACATACTTGCTAGTTATAAGGCGTCCTAACAAAGGTTAATTCATATTGACAAACAAAATGTTCATACAAAAACATCAAATTACTTAAGAAGACGTTGCTTTACCTGCATTTTCATGCAAAAAACATGATTTCTTATCAATGATTTGTTTTCGTCTCACTTTTCTTAGGAAAGCATAAACTGCGTCCACATAAACAGGTAGGCTAGTCATGTTTGTTTACAATATTATTGAATCTTTATCTTAAACTGAAAGTTTTCCATAAATCTAAAGAAGGTAGGTAAATAAAATTATGGATTATTTATCAAATAAAAAACTCGATGTCGGTTAAAATTTGTAAAGTCACAAATAACAATCTATACACTTGTAATAATAACATAACAAAATGTTAACGTACTTTTTAATAAACAGCACAGGCCAACACAATAGTAGGTACACAGATATAATAATTTAATTCAAATAAAATTTAATAACAACATTCCTTTTGCGGTATAAGCTGCTCTTGTAAAACCTTTGGGAGTAACCTCATTTAATATTTTATTTAAAATCGTAAATATGAGGGACGACTTAAAATGTAGACAGAAATAAACACGTTACGTTTCATAATCATCAATATTTTTTAACCTAATTATTATTTTAATCACCTTTAATTAACTGATAAGTTAAGGATTTTCCATTGTTATTAGATTTCAATAATTGATATTATCTCTACTCTCTCCGAATATTGCCAGCTCAATCACATGATGTAACTAGTAGGAAACTATTTATTTTTAATTAGTATACCTACAAACCCTAATTGTTGACTTTTGACCGACCAAAATAAAAGAAAGTTTGGCAATCTTACGGTACGCTTTTTTCATAGGTTAATCAATATACTCATAAATATACATTTAATTTCATTGATAAGTTCGTTTAAAACACTAAAGAAAATATCGGAGTGGTCTTCAAAATTGCGCCATAGAAGTGGGACCGCTATTTCGCAACCTTGTCCATCGCCTCTTTAGCTCAGTGGTAGAGCACTGGTCTCGTAAACCAGGGGTCGTGAGTTCAATCCTCACAGGAGGCATCATACCGGGAAATGTCTTTTTCACATTTTTTATTCGTTTAAAATACTGTTATATGTATAGCAAAATAACATCTGTTATTTTTATTTAAGATAGAGAAGAGTTATGTAATTAATAAATTGAAGTATTAACTGGTCAAGAAGATTTGTAGGAAGATCTCTCTATATTTTTGTTAATAAAAATGATTGCATGATCGTTAGAATGATTGCATTGCAGACATTTGTATCTAGAGTTGAGAATACTTGTCTAGGCCGAGTGACGTCACACAATGACGTTTGAATAGTCATTGCGCCTCGTTAGTTTTTATTTATCTTCCCGTGTCATGTCGTCAATCACTGAAGTGATCATGGATGACCTTTTCGTGTGATGATGATGAAACGAATGAACTTTACTATCTGAGTTTTTATTCCGTCGTATTATTCGTCATTACTTGTATTTTGTTTTGTGCGAAATGTTTCACAATTTAATATTTCGTATGGATTTTCTTTTTCATAAAATGAAATTTCCAAGGTTCTCGGCTCAGGATGTAAACAAGAATATCTTTATACCTAATAACTGAATCGAGCATTATATAGCATAGATGATGTTATTCTTATCTTAGCGTTAGTCATTTAGGTATCATTACCATTAAAGATTTGTGCATGCGTGCAATTTTGTTAAGACTATTCGTTAAAACATGAATAGTTTGATCTCACTTGTGATATTTGTATTGCAGCAGCTTTTTTTTCCCTCTTTTAACTGTTCCGCTACGATAATAAATATAATGGGGCGTGATACTGAATGTTTTTTTAATGTAACAGGATAAGTCGATATCGTGTTAAATAGCACTAGGGAGCGAAGTACAGTTATAAGGGATTCCCGTTACGCATACCTGGGCCGGGTCCGTTAATTGACGTCTGCTCACACGCGGAACCGGCAATGAGGCCCGAGATATTGGAGGTATTCCTCGAAGCGCTACCAATTTGAGGCGCTCCTAATGAGGCGCTCCTTTTTTATTCCTCGGAGCGCGCCTTTTAGTAGCGCTCCAGATAACAATTAAAAATATTAACTTTTTATTCCTCGAAGCGCTCCTATGATTTTCGAATAGAGATAGGAAACTAAACTATCGATATTTATCGATAAGTAAAACACATTATTTTTTACAATTTGCAAAGACTCTATACTCCTTGATCATTGATTGTTTGTTTAACCTTTAAGTAGGGACGTGGAGTCTCACAGGCTACTCAATGTTTACGTTTTCATAGTTTCGCCTATTTCCCGCCGCTCCTCGCAATTGAGCAGCTCAGTAGCTTTTGTTTTAGGTGCCAAACTACCAACGAGGAAGGAGGTTTTGTCGTCCGGTCAATATTACGTGAGTAATAACCATCAAAAAATTTACTGGAGCCTGTCAGGCTACACGTCCCTTGTTGTCATATAATATGTTTTCTATGGGCGCTTAGGTTTGTTTCAGGTTTAGTAATACAAAATGTCAAATATAAGTAATGCCGGTAATTTTAAATCAAAACGACCGTCTACGAGTTAAGTTCAAGGCCCTGCGCAAAAAAAATCCGAGTCGCTGATCCAACTTTCGAACAAGAAGTGAGTGAGTTGTTAGCTACGCATCAGTCAGACAATGAAGCGAATATTGAAGGTTTTTTTTTTATATTGGAGTCCGAACTAATTCAAAATCATGAGAGTGACAGTGATGAAGATCAGCACCAAGATCAGGACCAAGATCGGGACCAAGATCAGGACCAGGATAAGGACCGGGAACCGGACCTGACCTGTGCACTGACTGCCAATAAATTAGCGTTATTAGACTGTTGTCAATATTTTTTGTATTTGTTACCTGAAGTAGGTATTTTGTGTTTTTGGTTCCTTATATATTATATTTTAAGAAAAAAAGACTCATTTTGTTAAAGTAATAAGCTTGGCTGTTTTTATTATCTAAAAATGTAGCCTAAGTAAATTTTGACTTAAAAGTGACATAATTTAAGATTTTTTAAAAATCTATTTTTTTAAATAAAAGTTGATAACATAAGCACGTTATTTTATTGCTAAATCCCTTAAATTCAATATCCAATCAGTATTAAAGCAACCTTATATCAAATTCTCAAAAAAAAGTGTGTACATATAGGAGCCTGTGAGACTCCATGTCCGCAGTAGTGTTAAGAAAAAATGACGTCCATACTTAAAGGTTAAATCAGTCAGAACGTACTTTAATCTCTAGCGATGCAGCGCGGGAGCATTGCGAACGTAAGTCGCACCCCCACCTCCCCCCTCATCCCTATTGTATCCTAGAGTAGCGTCACAGGCCGCGTTCACCGAGTTCACACGAATGCAACCGAGGATTTCCGGAACTTGTTTACTTAAAATTGCATAGTTTGTTTTTCTAGTGTTGCGCACGACATCAAAAATTATGACGTATAAGCCGCATACTACGCAGTAGAATACGCCGACTAACAAAAAGAAAGTAAAATATATCATTACATTGACTAAACACGTCATATGTCGCCTCATATTATGTAAATGTGCCTTCTCGCTAACTCACTTGTTCATAGATTTTTTTGCTATTCAGATTACACTGTCATAACCATAAATTTATTTATATTTTTATTAATGATAAATGTATAACTGTATTAACGATAATAACACCACACAAAGTTATTTTGTAATTATTATTTAGTTCCTACAATGTGATTATGATATAATTTATATTATATCTGTGCGTTTCATTTATTATTTACATCTTTAATTACACAATAACATTGGTCTTTGAATACACATTATAGTGCCGAAAGCGAAAACATATTTTTCTATCAATTTCTGGTACGGCAACTTAGAAGATGATGATGACGGATAAATGAATTTTTAAAAACAGTCGATAGTTAAAGTAGTTTTTGTAAATATTACAAAACAACCACGTTTTACTTTTTATCGATAGTTTCAGTTAGTATCTTATCTCTATTCGAAAGTTCAATGATAGGAGCGCTTCGAGGAATAAAAAGTTAATATTTTTAATTGTTATCTGGAGCGCTACTAAAAGGCGCGCTCCGAGGAATAAAAAAGGAGCGCCTCATTAGGAGCGCCTCAAATTGGTAGCGCTTCGAGGAATACCTCAGATATTGTGCCTTTGGTTACCAAAAAAATCTTTGCGTAACTTTTTTTTTAGAATTCAAACTTTATAGATGACTAGCGGCCGCCCGCGACTCCGTCCGCGTGGATTTCTTTTTTTCGAAATAAAAAGTAGCCTATGTTCTGTCTCAGGGTCTAAAGATTGTCTGTACCAAATTTCATCAAAATCGGTTGCGAGGTTTAAGCGGGAAAGCGTAACAGACAGACAGACAGACAGACAGACAGAGTTACTTTCGCATTTATAATATTAGTTGGGATGCCTTGACGTTCTTTTTTTATATCCGGTTCAGAAGTAAGTCGATACAACATAAACATGCCATTCACCGATTCGTAACATACTTGAACAGCTAGTTCAGTTAATAGGGATGTTAAAACATATCATGATTAATTTCACACTTTTCTTAAAAAAGAAGACGCTTTTTAGCACGTAATGTATTGGTTTGTTTTCGTTTATACGTAAGATTAAGATTTTTATTAAATTAAAATTATACAATTAGTTACTCAGTTGACTTTAAAACTAGTGACGTCATAGTGTGCTATTCCCATACAAACTTCATAGCTTGGAATCGTTTTGACAGTTAATAAAAGAAGGTCAAATGACTGGTGGTGGCAACATCCCTATTGAGCCAAGAAGTTTCTAATGCGAGATCTTCGCAATAACAATAAATCGATCAATCAATAGTAATCATAACCCATTCGTGAGGCCTTTTCTCTATTCTGTACCTGTACCTAACTGAAACACGAATTCGCCTAGGTATTTCCTTTACACGCTACGAGAGTATATATCATGTACTCTGTATTATTTATCATGAAATCTGTCTTTATTGTTGTGTTGTATAAAACAGTTGACTGAGTGTAACAATTGCGCATGATTCGATGGGCAGTGTCCCAGTCGGTATCGCGTCGCTACGTCATTTCCGTTTCCGCGCGCGTGCGGTTGGCGTAGCGCCAATCTATTTCTGACTCTCATCAGGGTTGAAGGATAAACATTTCTTAGATTTTTTATTTCATATCAGTGTTATTTGGCCACGATTTTGTTATTATCAGCTGCGAACTTACGATCATCATCATCCCAGCGCCTCTCCCGGTTGCATCCTCGGCCATTGCCTTGAAGCCCAGGGTACGCTGCGACTATGATCCTGAATTGACATGACAGCTGCGAACTTACGATATTTAATTGCAATTATTTAATGAACGCAAGCACCTGCAATGGTCAGGTTCAAAATATTGTTCTGAATACCTTAAAATTCTTCAAGTCTTCTGCTCAATGTCAGCCTAATGGCCACTATCTGTTTCTTATAGACAAGATACATACAAGCAATTGCAACCATTTTTTATTTATATTTTAGTTAAAAGATTTGACAGCCCTATCCTCCTCATCGGATAAATATGCCACTGCAATAGGCCAAAGTGATGAAACCTTAATATTGCACGAGTTTGACTCATCCCGAGTTGCCCAGTTAGCACATACGCGGTTTCGTGATGCCGCACAGTTAGTGCTTAACTAATGAACTGAGGAAACGAACAATGGTCTGTTGTCAGTTTGTCTACGCGGCCTGTGTTTATGCCAGCCGTTTCACAACAACTTATTTTCCAAGAATTTTCATGAAATTCATGGATCTGCGATAACAATTTTAACTATCACAATTTTAAATTGGCACATTCTAAGAAAATGTTTAGGTTTTACTCGTACGTCTTGTTTAGTTTGACTCTGAAAATAGCGTAGTGATGTCCTGAGGTAACTAACTATGCATCATGTATGAGTAGGTATGTAAAGAATTTTTTTATGCAAAGTTTTGGGCTAAGCCGTCATTTTCCTTGCAGTTGGCAGCTCGCCATTCCTCCTGAACTAGTTTAAATCGGTGTCGGGACTCGGCAGCAAACGACAGCTGACGGGAGTTAATGATCTGATAAACACTCATTGGGTGGCGTGAGAGTCATTGACGAATAAAATATACACAGGATGTGACAAAAAGTACACGTCAGTGTGACATTAAGAGACTTCCATGCTACGATGATACGTTTCAGTAGAGTAGAATAAATATTTTCGGGATACAAATTCTCAAATAGAATTCATATACTGGAATAGAAGTACGTGTTTCTCTCACTCTGTCCACAGCTGATTGATGACTTGAACTTTTGAATGGAATAACCGCTGCATTGGTGATTCGATGAGGTACTCCAACTTGATGAGAGGTAACGATCGTGGAATATCCCACACACCATACCATTAATAATTGTTCTTGACCATGGTTTTCATTGAACTCTGTAAATGTGATATGCAAGCATAACACATGTAGATGTTTTATTTCCGACTAGCGGCCGCCAGCGACTCCGTCCGCGTGGGTTTCGGTTTCCGCACACAGTGTTACTATAGATAGCTTAAAGCCTTCCTTGACAAACGGTAAGCGGACTATCCAACTCAAAAGATTTTGTCAATTCGAACCTGATAGGCTAGCCACTTTGACGAATTCGCCATCCGCTTTCGTAGCGAGTTATTCTCCATCCTGCTCACATAAATATGCAGTTCGTGTACGGGGTGGCAATACATATTATAAGTCGCGACGAAAGCGTATGGCGAATTCGTCAAAGTGGCATCTTGGCTAGCCTACCAGTAGTCCCTGAGATTAGCGCGTTCAAACGTATCTGGATCAGTTACACGGGTTATTGTGAGTAAACCGTAAAAGATAGACATATGCTGTCAAGCGATATTTTTTAGGCAATTTTATTTAGAATATTTCTGTCTTACATGATTTCTATGTAACTTTAACCATTAAGGCTGCACACGCGACAGAAGCTTTAAAAATGGAGGAATTTCTCCCGTTTTCCCAACATTTTCCTTCACTACTCTGCTCCTATTGATTGTAGCGTGATGAAAAGTATCCTATAATATGCCCAGGAGTATAAAGAATAATAATACCAAGTTTCGTCAAAATCCGTCGAGTAGTTTTTGTTTCTATAAGGAACATACAGACAGACAGACAGACAGACAGACAAAAATTTTACTGATTGCATTTTTGGCATCAGTATCGATCACTAATCACCCCCTGATAGTTATTTTGAAAATATATTTCATGTACAGAATTGACCTCTCTACAGATTTATTATAAGTATAGATGTATCAATCAATTCTAAATAAATATGTTTATTTTTAGCAGTTACGCCCAATCTCGACATTAATTTCAACGCCCTTCGTCAATTCCGTGATGCAAGATCTCTGGCAAGATATGCTTGTGGCCTAATACGGTCCGGAGCTATTGCTTCCCGGACACAAACGAGGCAATGACGCCAATTGCACTCAATGGACCGACGTCATTCGGAAGCATTTCTAACTTAGTGATTTGTGCATCACGTCAATACTCATGAATTGTGCTTTCCAGTCGCTCCGTCCTCGTCTGCTGTCATACGATCCGAGTAAGATGCATGCATCCCTTTTAATGCACGTTTAACGGTTATTTATTTCGGGTGAATGATTCAGTGTGCCAAATACATACCATTATCATAATATCACATTCATTATTATTGATGAATGAATAAGTTTACATTGTTTTTACATCGTTCCAGAGCTCTCTAAACTAAGTCAAAACCATGTCCTGATTTATTATTTAATGGATGAATTTCCACATGTTACGGATAACATACTTATCAATAAGCTTTTTCTTATAAGGTTTCTGTTAGCATGGCATGACATGGCTACAGATCCCATCGAGTTCGTTGCAAATCGCAAATGCCCGGGAGGTTGCAACTTGCAATTACTGTTACCCCAACAAGTTATGTAACGTGCCGCCACGAGCGACGCCCGCACTCCGGCTAGTCACGAACTTGACCCCTCTGCGGACCTAGGAGATATAGGTAGGTACCCTGAACAGCTTCGGAATTGATAATGTTGTTACGAGGCACATTGGAGGACATCCCATTGTTGTTGGTCCAGTTTCTTTTTACACCGATTTGATTAATCGACGATAAAAATGCCCTCACAAAAGAGCTCACAGAAAGAAGGTGGACAATGATAGTGATTTGTTACCAGTTTTTGTTCTTTGAAGATTTATCTTAGTAAGTCTGGCATTGTTGCTGATAGAAATAACTGGTACGTTTTTTTTGTTTCTTGCATGTCCAATTTGATTAAGATAAACTACGAAGCTAGAAGATCGTGAGAACTTTTTTCTCTATTTATATTTGGTCAGATAAGTATCCGTGTCGAACGGAATAAGTTGTGGCGCGTCAAACTGAACAGTCTAGTCGTGATCTGATTGTTTCAGTAGACGGCGTCACGTAGTTGAAAATTTAAAATTAGGTTGGGTATGATTCGATAACCTTTCGAGTCGACTTTCTAATCTGGTGTCTGGCGTGAGTCAAGGTACACAATGGCGCGGTGGCTGGCGAAGGGCACGCCCCGCGGTCGTCGGCCGGGTCGACGCCCGCGCCGCAGCCTCCCGCCCGCGTCTCCTGGCTCCCGCGCCTGTGCGCCGGCGCAGCGGGCACAATGCGCTTCGCCTTGAGGAACGCGCATGGATTTCCGTGTAACGACCGGTCGTGTAGCCGTTTCGAAATGTCATCGTGTTTCACAGATTGTTTTACCAATTTGTTCCTTCTTAGATTAATTAAGATAGTCTTAAAGAGGAATTGGGCCGTATTCCTTCTTAATATTTTGAGTTGAAGATAAGTTTTTTCCCATATCATTATTCTACAGCACAGCAATGTTATTATCGAGCATGGACAAAGATTCATCTGCCAGTGCAGCTTCTTTAGCAACGTTTCAGATTATGGATGGCTAAGGACTCAAATGGTAAAAATATAATTGAACGAGTTTATTTTAGTACAACAAAGTAACATTGTTTCTTCGTTCCTAATGGATTATTACAAAAATGATGTATGTGCGTAAAAGTACTAGCGTTTTCAATTTGTTTTTCTAGCGAAGTGCTTGTCGTGCAAAGTGCATTACCTACATGAGGCGAAGTAGCCAGCCAATACTCCCGTGTGAAGCATAAGCCTTTTAAACCCCCATGCCATGGCGACGAGGTTTCCGCCGGTCACGTTCGGTTAATTCTATTTATGGATTATGCACGGGCACGGACGCGAATAAAACTTTAATGTTTTTTGGTTTCGCGTCCACTGCACTGAATTGCCAGATAAATGGATATATTGCACTCCTCGTAACTTGTTACGTGTCCGAGTAGATATATCAATTCGAAAACCGAAAGAAATGAAGAATCACACTTTTTCCCATAATTTATGCCTATATGTATAATAACATTTCTACGGTCTACTTTGAAGTTGATAATATGGAGACAATATGTTGTGTTGTGTTGTCACTTTCAACATTTACTTAATTTTGTAAATTATGTTGTAAAAAATACTGCTGCCTGTAAAAATATAGATTAGGTAAAATATTTATAAACAGTAGAATACCTATAAACATTACCACGTCTCCGGGATCATACTGCCAGTGTACCCTATCAACTTAATTTGGAAACAGTAAATAAAAATTTGAGATTTATATTTTGCAGCAAAATAGACGTACCTTTCCCGTCGCTTGCGTTGGTAACATTGGCTTCGCCCGCACCCAAGGGAGAGTTTCTCCTCTCGAAACTTCTCCCAAGTCACGTCCGAGGCTCACGTGCCCAAAACTTCTGCGACTGCCCGCGAACAAATTGGAAACAATCAACGTGAGTGGCTTCAGAAGTGCTTATCACGTGACGAGATGCTATTTTCATATTCCGAACGAGTCCTTAGTTTTTCGTTTGCCGTCGAGAGTTTTAAGACTGAACAGATTGCATGGCTTCCCTACATACTAATGTACGACTATATTTGTTTTTGTTTTCTCTAAAAATGGCCATGTTCCGTTTGTGGTACCTACTTGTAATGTGTTTGCCATGACGTCTTTTTATTTCAGCAAACCTTTAAAAACAATATTACAGATGAATCTACCACCACGGTAATACAATAGCACCGTGCTACTACTGAGTCAGAATGATGCTTCAATCGAGAAGAAGCGACAAGTAACTGGATGGTTTTCCTTTTCAATTGCCAAATTATTACGATGGTTAAATGTAAAGTCAAAAAGTAAAAATAAATACAGCACTACGACATGTCCTATCGACATAATAATACTCTTAGATTAATAACACTTTTTCTTTGACAGTCTTTAACGAAACCAATTCCCTCTTAGTCGTATTTTTACATTTCCGTAGCCAAAATGGCAAAAAACGGAACCCTTATAGATTCGTCATGTCTGTCTGTCTGTCTGTCTGTCTGTCCGCCAGTCTGTCACAGCCACTTTTTTCCGAAACTATAAGTACTATACTGTTGAAACTTTGTGAGTGGGTGTATTCTGTGAACTGCAACAAGGTTCTCACACGAAAATAGAAAAAAAATAAAAATAGTGGGGGGTCCCCATAGTCAGAACTGAAACTGAAAATATTTTTTTTCATTGAACATACACGTGTGGGGTATCTATAGATAGGTCTTTAAAAATTATATTAAGGTTTCTAACATCACTTTTTTCTAAAGTGAATACTTTGCGTGACAGACCCTCCCAAAGTGGAAAAAAGTGTGTCCCCCCCCCCTGTAACTTTTAAAATAAGAGGATGATAAAACTGAAATAATTATATAATGTACTTTACCATAAAAACTACCAACTAAAATTGGTTCGAATGAAATCTATTCAGTAGTGTTTTTAATACGTCAAAAATAGAATTTATACGGACGGAACCCTCAGTGCGGGAGTCCAAACTCGCACTTGGCCAATTTTTTCTCACTATGGCTTCATAAAGCCTATTTTAATTATAACTAAAGTTATTTAAGGTCTGGATTTACAGAATAAGTTTGCTATAGACTTAGAAATGATATATTTGTTTAAAGTTGTGTTTAACTCATTGTTTTCCGACTTTGTAAGGATTCATGCTTCATTTTTAGGGATCCGTAGCCAAATGGCAAAAAACGGAACCCTTATAGTTTCGTCATGTCTGTCTGTCTGTCTGTCTGTCCTGGCTCGTTCTCCGCCGTTTCTGAACCGATTGGTACGAAAATTGGTGGAGAGATAGATAGTGATAATTCAAGAATTGGTTTTTAAAATAATCGAAAAATAATTATTTTTAACCCCCCCTCCCATACAGCGGAAAGTTAATTCGAAAAAAAAATCGACTTACCCCATCGTGTGGGGTATCGTTAAAAAGGTATTTTTAAATACAATAAAACTTGCCTTGAAACCATGTGGATCAAACACCCCAGTCTCGAGATATATTAATACAAAGTTAAAATTAGAGCGTCCCCCCCCCCCCTTAACTTTTGAAATACTATTACAATAATTCTGAAAAAAATGTCCTGTATACCTCCAAGTAAGTACTTTCAACGAAAACTATAGCGAACTCTGTATCATACATAGTTATTTTTATACAACTCGACCAACTTATGACGTGCAGTTGCCCTTACTAAATGGTGTCTTAAGCGGTCGGGCATCTTTTAGCTACGGAACCCTTTCATGGGCGTGTCCGACACGCTCTTGGCCGGTTTTTGTTATTCCCTTTTTGGAGTCTGTTGTGGATATAAAAATAAAAACAGACCAAAATACTTTATCGCTCTCTTTTATGAGAGATACAGACATTATGTAGTACAGAATACTTATAAATTATTTTACTAACATTGTGGAAGTTTGTTAATTTTGTCACATCATTCCAACTATGAATATACCTACAATGTAAATATACACGTACTTTAAAATAAATTCTAAGAATTTATGTATTCCTTATGAAATCATAGAGGATAGTAATCTTTCTATGAAGAAAACGTTCGATTAGATAAGAATGAAAAGAAGTTGTTCCCGCGTTTGCGTCAATAAAGCAAACACTATCTTTGTGTTTCATCACGGATGACATAACGCGTGTAATTTCGGAGCCGCTATCAGGTGATGGCTCGACCTTGGCTTGCATAAGTGCCGTCGATAACTCGCGGTCTCGCGCCGCCGCCTCGGAGCTGCCACTGAGCGGAACTCCGCTAATGGAGCCTCTCCACACCTCGAGAAGTGATCGATTGCGATAATGATTGATATCGTGAATCGGAGTTTTTTGTTTTAGGTCGGTAAGATACAGGTAGGGCAAAGATAGTGAAACGTACGCGAGTAGGTACAACGCAACGAACCGTGATGATATTAAATGAAGTAAAGAAAAAGAAGGAAGAGAGGAACTTAAGAATCGTCTATTAATAAAAAATATTACATACAGACGAATTGAGAACCTCCTCCTTTTTTGAAGTCGGTTAAAAAATAAAAATCATCGATGACAAGAACATGAGTAATTCTAATTAAGTTAGATAATTGCATGTCGTTGAAGTCGTTAAATATAATTTATTGTTGAATAATGAGCATTACGTGTAATAATTTGCATTTATTCAATCATTTTATTGTAGGTGTAGGTCTGAGATGCCGTAGATACTTATCGTGTTATGGGAGATTTGAATATAAGCATAGAAAGGTCTTTTTATAAAATAAATGCTTTTTTTTTTATATTTTGTCATTTAACTATGCACTGGCAGAATATTTATTTTTCATTTTTGATGTTTCGTCAACTATCCCAACTAATATTATAAATGCGAAAGTAACTCTGTCTGTCTGTCTGTCTGTCTGTCTGTCTGTCTGTCTGTCTGTCTGTCTGTTACGCTTTCCCGCTTAAACCTCGCAACCGATTTTGATGAAATTTGGTACAGACAATCTTTAGATTCTGAGACAGAACATAGGCTACTTTTTATTTCGAAAAAAAGAAATCCACGCGGACGGAGTCGCGGGCGGCCGCTAGTATGCTATATTTCGTACAGATCTGTTAACTCAATTGCATCAGTCTTTCCGTGACCAATGCTCCCTGCCCAGTACGAATAGTTCTTCTCTTGCATCATCACAGACTGCAATAATATATGCTAAATGCATACAATCCACAGACATTTTTTGTGTGAGAGATTTTAAACGCCTTCGAAATGTCTTATAAAATGTTCATCCTACAACTTTGCGTTTAGGAACCCGTTTTCGCAGTCTGTAAATTGTTCTTTTTTAACTGTCACTATTATTGATACTCATTACATTGTGATTGCATCAATGCATTTCAATAAAGTGTAAGTTCCTGACTTTAACAGAAACCTTTAGACATCTATTTATACATTCCATTCCATTGAATGAACTTATGATCTTGACTATGTATTCGTATGCAAATACCTTTTTGATAAAGCAAGAAACAAATCAAGTTCAATGCCAAGACTAAACAGTTATTATGTAGATTCATGACCATGATTGCCTTTATGTGTTACTTTCACGTTGGTAGCATTCGAAAATAAACATGGCTAAGTTATTACTAGCCTGCGAAATCCATTGATTTAGTTATTTACGACTGTTTAGAATGTTTCGTAATATTATGTATTCAAAACCCATTCAATAGATGAAGGCTTATTTCTGATTATTAACTTTATACAGTTTTGTAATTGAAATATTGATTTCCACTTTGAAATCGTGATCCAAGAAGCCTCTCTTCCCTTATTTGTTTAGTAACAATTTTACATTCTCTTCAAACAAATTTCCTCTAAAAATCCTTTTAAATCAAAGTTCCAGGCATTTATCCGCAAGTCCAGCCTTGGGTTTGAGGCTGACAGGCACGCTGGTCTGAGAGTGGCCGAGTTACCGCGGTGGCTGTATGTGGATCACGTCCAGTCGCGAAATTGTTATTCCTCCGCCAGAGCGACACGGAGCCGAGGACGCATAGCTCGACGCTTTACATTCGCAATTGACTGGCGTAGACGAGGCAAGGAATACTGACTGTCTTATTACAGCCAAATAGACGAGCCTTGGACCCCAAAGAAAAATCAACGAGCAACGGAATACTGAGTTGTGTATTATTCCTTGAGTGTATTTCCTTGGACCTCTAAGAAGTTATACCACCACTGCGGCAAAGACCCTTCGAAGCTTAAGTAGGGAAATCACCAATTTAGTCGACTACGAATATATAAAGTAGATGTAGAGTGTAGACGTATGCGAATACAAAAATCATTGCAATGAATCATCCGATCAGCATTACCGATAAAGAAGAAATCAATCGTTATCCGCCTTAATTAGAATGATTGGTAAAGATTTTGAATGATTTGGAAAGATTTGTAAATTATTTACGTAGTCACAGTAAAAGTGTTGGATAAGACACTCTAGTCAACTCTAGTGTCAAACCAAGCTTGGCACGTGGAACCTCTATAATTTCATCCTGCACAGCATCGTCGCTAAGCGCATCAAGATATATTTTTATATCTCAGCTTTGTTCAGAAATGCAAAAGAAAACCGGTCTAATAAAACTCGTCTGCACCGTTCGCGAAATTTACAATGATAAATCTATCGCTCCGGCGGCGACGCGAATATCAATAAACAGTTTGTAATGTCTTCACGTAGCTCTGGCGGTGGGATGTCCCCCGCCTGACAATTGCGACGCCGCAGGCGGGCCGGTGCTCGCATAATAACACCCCGAGCTATGCTGGAACTGGTAATAAGGTTCTTCTATACTGCAGTATCGTAACTGCTACTCTATTCTTATGAGACTTGCTGTTACATCAAGAGCTATCTTAGAAAGGTACGATTTCTAGCTTCTCTTCTTCTTTTTCATGCGGTTTCTCTACATATGCCTAATTTTCATTATCAGCTCGTTGCAGTCCACTGCTGTATGAAGGCCAAAACTTAAATCTAGTTAGCAGAAGCTTTTAATACTGGTTTTCAAGTTGAACAAGGAAGTGTGACCGAAGAGAAACGAGAAAACAAAGGTTTTTCCAAATGAATAGGTACTTTTTGCCGTAATCTTCGGAGTAAATTTTCTTTTAAGAAGAGATTTGCATACTTCTTTTTGATACGTCCATTGCAAGATATCATACATTTATAAATACCACGTCATCTTTAAGGTTTTTTTTGCAAAGTTGGTCAAGAAAACCTTTGTTATGCATTAGGAATTAGAGAATTAGGAAGGCCCTGTGATGCCTGATTTTTTGCAACATTGTATTTGGACTCTTAATGTATCTTCGCTTACATTACCTATTCCGAAGAGGATATGATAAGGTTGCGCAAACCAAGTTAATTGTAAGTCCGTCCGTGTCTTGCTACTTCCACGATCCTAGGCCACTTCCGAGATGACACGTAGCTTCTGCAAGCACCTCACGCGCCGACGGCTATCAACCGACACGTGACTCTTGGTTTCAATTTTAACTGTAGGTAATTGCTAATTTAAATGCAACGTTCAAAATTAAGTGACGCTGTTGACATTGTTAAGGAAGGTATTTCGATGGCACACGTGAACTCACGTCACTTTTGGTTGTCTTTGCTATGCACATAGACGACGGCATAGACATTTGTCTCCATAAAATGATCCTTATATGGTGTATCGAAATTGGTGCTGTACCTATGTGTGATTATTTTTGCTTATTCGTCCAAACCTAGACAAAAAGCATCCAAAAACGTGAGGAACAATTTCAATATTATTTTTCTCTTGGAAGCACAAACAGTTAACACGAACATGTTTATAGACTTCTGAACATTGTGCAAATGTTAATTTTAGCTATGCTTACTTTTTATGTTGTTAAGTTAGCATGGCTTCTGTTAAAATTTGAGCCCGGAACCCGTATAACTGATTTCCTCCGTTTCCCGGCCTTGGCTCACCCCAAAGAGACCATGTGTATTTTTATTGCTGTCTGCTAATTACAGCCAAACTTAAAATTCCCAAACAATATTTAGAATATTCTTTATTTATAAAGGATAAAGAAAAGCGCTTATGATTGTCAATATTAAAAAAAACAATACCACCGGATTCGGAAGGCAGTTTGTGTCGAGAAGAACCGGGTAGAAAATAGACAGCTACCCTCTTAAACATTTTTTTTTAATTCTACATTATATCTATGTGCATTGGAGGTGCATAATTATATTATTTGTAGAAACCGAAAATACTGCCAATTTTGACTGAAATATAATGGACATCGAAGTATGGTATGAATGGGTTAACTGTGTACATCGTCGGAAACGTTAAATTATTCCGTTTAATAGAAAGTCTAGACCGGACCAGTTAAATGCAACTATTTATGGCAGCTTATTTAAAACTAATTTTATACCTATCTACTTACATTTTACTGGCTCGGTCTAGATTAACTTTCATATCTCGCCGCCCACACGTGTACCTATGGATGAATCTAGAACCATTTGATCACCCATAAAAAATATACACGACTTGTGAAAACATATGATATGGGAAAACACTCTTGTTCAAAAAAGTTACATTCATAAGTTTCCAACCAATAGAAAAAAGATACTGGTATAATTTCCTAAATTAATTTACATGCTACGAATTCTGTCATTTACCTTACCAGTTTAGTTTCAGATTCAGGCAACACTTATTTATAACGCTGGTAACGAAAGCTTGAAGTTATAAGTATTTTTGTCGTCGAAAATTCTTTCTTACTTTCAATTTATCACTTGATGATCATATGGTCGGGTATATTAGAACTCAATATTTGATTTCAAGTTCGATAAAAGAGGTCTGCATCACGCGCCCTATCGCTGCGATAAAAACAACGAGTCAGCGGAGCGAACAAATTCCAAATTAGTTCTGTCGACGTTCGAGAAGTTCGAGAATAATGTCCTTGCTAATCATCTGATCGTGTTTACCATACCGGTAGAACAATTGCGTGACGGACACGCGGGGGGCGGGCGGACCGCGAAATGGCACAGCACGAGGCGATAAGAGGCGCATTTCACCGAGATCACGTTGGCGGTGATGCAACCGCGGCCCGCGATATCGCTGGAATGCAATTAAACATGTCGTGGCGAATGCGTTATCGTGACGACCTTGGCAATGACTTTGCACGAGTGTGCGCCGCCGCAGCCTTGACGCGCCGTCATTTGATGGAAAGTAATGGAAAACAATGAAAGATTTGAATTGTCGTCACGCCTTGCCTTGCGCCTTGATGGAGGCCGGCTTATTGTCTTCCACGATTGCAGCGCAGCTAAAGAGTTTAATCAGTCATTGCCAGAATTATTACCTTTTGAATCAATCATCGCAGTTTATTGCGTAAAAACTCATGTTGTTCTTCTTCTCCCACTTTAACAAAATGATTTCACTAATGTGCCGTTGCTTTTTGCTTCATTTACAGGTCTGTGTTCTTTGTGCTTTACTACCATAATGTCTTATTTGTACGTCGATGAAACTGAAAGATTTGTGCCTTATCATTATCACATCAGTAGTCGTAAACATATTTTTACATTGCTCTGGAATCTTGAATATGCGATGTAGAGTTTTTAAATATATTATTATATTTCCTATTATTATGGAAATCATAGATTTTGCAGAAGTAAGCCATGACGTGATAGAATTGGTAGTACTAAAAGTCGTGAAAGAATGAAACTGCGTAGAAATAACATTCTCATTAAAACTTGAATGTACATGAAAGTAATATACATGTATAATATTGTAAATTAATTATTTATTCTAGAACTTATGTAATCGGAGGCAAAGTGCGTTGCGGAGCTAAAGAAACGGAAGAATTTGCTAGCGCCAATAGGCAACAATCTCGACGTACTGTTTAAATTATATGAATAAAAATACCCAACAAAATTCTATTTTACAACCCTCATATGAAAATGAGAAAAACAGCGAAATGAAAGTTACGAATGGATAGAAATTAATAGAATTGGAAACAAATAAACTAACCAATGACAAGCAGAAACAAATAATGATGGTAGTAATGTTTCACTTATACAATTATTTATTTTGATAATGAGAATAGAAGTGTCTTTTACAAATGTTCTATACCTCAGCAATTCTGAAGGGATGCCTGAAAGAGACATTTCAACGAAGTTTCCATTTATATCGTTTTTAAAATAATGTATTATGAGTGGGTGCTAGGTAATGCCAGACAGATGCCTTTTTTTAATATTATTTGTGGAATTGCAAATGGCTTGCACATTATACCTCGGTTACGTAAGGCTAGTTGACATTGCCTGTGGTTGCGTGATTTTCCTGCCGGCCGTTATGCCGTATTCGAACTAATTGCTCGTCACGACTGGCATACATGTAGCGATTTGCTTATTTGTAAGATGTGTTCACGGTGTCGGGTAATTTGCGAATCTGCCTTGTTGTTCCGAGTACTTCAACATACGCTTTAATACGTAATACGCGTAATTTTTCTTACTTTTAGTCTACCTATGTGAAAATTATAAATCATAATCTACACATTATAGAACGTCAAATATCTGAAGTTACCATAAAATGGAAAAAAAATTGCTTAAACTTCTTAAATACAACACAATAAAGATACATTTTACGTTATACAACAATTGTTATTAAGGACCCTAACTGTCTCAGCTAGATGCAGCATGCAGGGCACAGCCCAGCGCTGGTTTTCAGACTACATAGTCCCGTTTTACTAAGGTTAGGAGTACTTAAAATGACTTTAAATACAAAGCCATACTCATTCTTATTCTGCATTGTTTGTTACAAGACAAATCGCAACTGACTAAGTTAGAACAAAAGTCAAAATCTATAAAGTAACATCAAGTAACATTTTGAAAGTTGTCACTAGATTATTGCAGCAGCTGGTTGGCTCTTGAAACGGCTATTGCCCTTATTCAGATATCATTTTAATAATTCGTTATTAAGGAAATTAAGAAATTAATGTCCTCGATTTATCGTATCATATGCTACGTTTGCTAAGCTTAATGTATAATGTGAACGCCTCCTGAGAGCAAATAAATAGTCTTGACTCACGATCCTTTACTGATGAGTTGCTTGGTGACGCAATAGGGAAAATTTATAAAATGGCAATATATTTGACTTCATCGTTAGCACTTGCTCAGTATACTTAACACCCATGTTTAGTTACATACGTGGCAAAATCAATTTAATTTTTATTAATAGGTATCTTGCTCTTAACTGTAGGGGTTATATACAATTCTGAATTTGTGAACACGTTATGTAGAGAAGGTAGTTTAGTTATAACGGCTACTACGGAACAAAAGGTTTGAACAAAAGGCTTTTGGTTTTAGATGAGCTGGCAGTATGCCGGGCGCCTGCCTTCTATGGGAGTGCTGCCGTTGGGCGATGTCTTCATGCGGCTAAAGCTTTTTGTTTGCATTCTCTGCGCAGTAGATTTTGACCACAACGAAGTGCTGACTGTGGGTGGCAGGTCGTTTGTTAATATCTAGTTCCTAAATAAACAAACCTCCTTTAAACAGGTTCATAAAATTAGTCTCATTAGATGTAGCTTAGGTTCTTTTAAGATGCTGACATTATACATATGAAGGTAGTTGTGGATGTGTTCGACATACCTACCTACCAAAGAAAAAGTTGTGATGATAGATTAATTGTGAGTAATTACCATTTATCAGAATCCTTTGTCGGGATGAATATCAATGACAGTAATTAATAACTGGCTTCTTAAGACTCTACCAGTACTAGATAAATTGTAATGTATTTGCAATTTCTATATCCAGTACATATAATAAATGCTGCATTTTATTGGATAATATCATTCTTTGCGAACCTGCATGTACGTCCCTATACTAGATATCTGTATTTATTATGTATTGTAATACTTTACGATATAACAAGTGAGACGCATATTGCAAGTAGGTACTGTGTATGTTTACAAAACCTCAACGTGGTTTACGCTCGTGAGTAATTCAAGCCTTTGTATTCAAATAAAAATATATTCATCGTAAAACCTCAATACCTACTCATTGAAATGTTTAAATTGTAATTCCTGACACGTTCAAACGCCCGTTTAGGTATACTTTTATCATCGTTACATTACTGTTTGTTGTCCTTACAATAGTGTTCTTTGTCTTTGCCAAGGTCGACCGGTTCTGACTCACTGTACACCATGCCTACTTCAATATAGAGTTGGCAAATTTATTTTTTGCGCTCGAGTAAATATGCGGCCCCTCTTGTTTGGTGCCGACAGATATCCACTATGAGTTCACCTTTACATATATGTATTTTTATTCGTCAGCTGTATCAATGTTTTTGTTAATAGGACTATGTAATGTATGGTGGTAGTGGTTCTTGAATGAACACATGGCCCCAAATATTCTTAATCTAAATTTGGCCTGTGTAGCGCTACTGTAACTACATACATTACTTGTGCGTTTTAAAATAGACGCCTTCCTGGAACACAAAAACGCAATTACAAAACAGTATTGCTCTAGCTATTAAGTACAGAAAAAATTATAACATTGATAACAGAACCGAACATTTGCACGTAGTAGCGAAAATTTTACATCCGATGCACAAACCTATAAAAAGCAACGAACTGAAAAAGGCACCTAAGGATTCTATTTCTGCCGAAGCCGGTTTTTACGTTAAGTTTGTAGTAGCGAGCGTTTCTATGCGAACGTAATGCCTGACCGATGAGGAAAACTTAGCAAGGACAACGTTATATTAAAACAACTTCTCACGAACCTGTCTGTCTATGTTACATTTAATAATTCTGTATACATTATTTCCTCCTATTACATGATGTCAGGTTTTCTACCTGACTCGAAAGTTTTACACGTTGTTGTCTTATTAATTTCAACTGGTTACATATTTCTCGTACACTCGAATTATGAGCCTACACAAAACTCCATAATAATCATAAAGGCTCTGATGAGATTACGACTGTCTTTCTTGTTCTTAAATACAGAAACAATGTTCCTAGAGGTGATATAGCTGTTATTTCAAAATTGCAGAGAAGTAATGACGTAATTTTTTAAATAATTGGAATATATCCGTCATACGTATTCCATCGTCAAATCCAATATTAAAAAAGAAACAAACATGTATTGCAATTCTGAATTCTTAAAAGGATTATTTCCTTAAACCAATCAAAAGTATTAACAATACACTTCGAAGGAGTGTTTAAAATTGAAACCATATCATTTGTGTATGCTTTTCATACGCTGATGGTTCTCTACTACACAACTAAGGTTCCTTACTAGCTTGGTGATTATAATGACTGAATCAATGCTTTTCTGTATTACAATTCATGTTTTAATCATATTAAGATAACACCCCTATTAAATTTTATTTCAAAATCGAGTTAGTGTTCGTCGATGTTTATCTGAAATACGAAATATGGTGTGATGTGTTAAATTCGAGATACAAAATATCGGAACCTTTCACCTTGTGTTCTGACGAAATGACTTAAAACACTGAATGAAGCGAGTTATCTCCCGGTTTACGGCAAACTGTTTTTTATCATCATGACATTGCGTCACACATGTTTACCTTGTAGTAGTTAAACAGTTACACACGCTTTTTGCATAACTTCTTTAAATAGAAGATTGCTTTTTTAAATAATTGTCAGGCAGGTTTCTCTGATTTGCCACATTTTCTCTTAATCGTATTCAAATTTAAATTTAACAGATATTTTTATAAATATTGTGACCCAACTGGAATGTTAATGATTAATAACATAACTAAAATAACGTTTCATCAAAGTAACGTGCATCATTGAACATTCAGCATATTAATATTTAAAATATTATACATAGTATAGAAAAAAATAGGTATCGAAAGGCATTTTTTAATATTTGATATGTGAGGAACTTCGGCCGACATATGCAAGTGGTATAGTGTAGAGAACATGCATTCACCTCTCACGCACTGACCCTATTTTATTGAACTAGCATTCCGATAGCTGAGAACATTCCCAGCGTAGAATTAAGGGGGCTGAGACTGAGGGGGGGGGGGGTTACGATTGGTGCCCCTTCACGTCACTCAACTGGGCTAAGGCCGGCCGTCGAACCAGCCGCGGCTCGGCAAATACACGAAGACCTTTACCCGTACGTGTCGCGTGATGTGTAAAGATCACGTCTGAACATTATAATGAATGGTTAGTGTTAGTTGAAACATAATGCTGTCATTGCACAATATTGTTTGCTGATGGGTTTAGAAGTATCTCATTACAAAATAATGTAATTGGAATTCCAATGTCTCTTTAACTTGGTAATTCTTTTTAAGATAAAGTCGTCACTTTTGGCATGCACTTTTAGCATTTTCTACGTCATCCTGGCTAATTGTCACTTCATAGAATAGGCCGGAGTGACTATCAAGTTAATAGTGTTCATGTGTATGTAAACATAGAAGTTAAATGAAAATATTTACTACAACCCTTGACCAGCAAACGAGACAAAGACTAGGAAAATTTGAAATTCAGCATATTATGAAACTTTTTTGAGTCTTCAAAATGAAATCCGTAGCTGATAAATTAATTTCTTTAAATCCACAACTAATGGTGGCCGCAACGTTGAGAGTCCTCCGTATTCTGGTCAGCCGACAACTAGTATTCTCTCGCGCTCGCGTGAAAGGAAATAAGCTGCAAAAGAGAAAGGTTGTCTTGTAGGCCTAGCCGTGGAGCCTGTCCGCGAAACTTGTTCCGTGTCGCGCGGTCGTGCCTGCGAGCAATGCAAGCCTGTTGTAACCGATGCCGGTTGCTGGGCGACGAGTGTATATGTACATGTATGTACCATAGTACATGTAGCTTAGCTTCTCGTGAGGTTTCAGTAGCAGTACAATCGAGAATTGGACAGAATCTACAGAGGGAGAGAGAATTTTGGTACAACATTAAATGAAGTGTGTCTTCTTGTCTTGTTGTTTGGTAAAATCACTGGTATCAAAATAATGATATCAATGGTAATCACATAATAACCGATTATGGAGAAGGAAGACCTTATTTAAGAAGTTTTATTTCCTAAATTTCCTCATAACCACCCAAGAAAACCTGAACAGATTTACCTCAATTATTATGTCAAGTCAATTTATTGTTAACTAGCGGCCCGTCACGCGGTTTCACCCGCGTCCCGGGGAAACTACTTCCCGTACGGGGATAAAATATAGCCTATGTTACTCTGGGTGAATGTAGCTTTCCAACAGTGAAAGAATTTTTCAAATCTGCCAAGTAGTTTCGGAGCCTATTCAATTCATACAAACAAACAAAAAATCAAACCTTTCCTCTTTATAATATTAGTATAGATAGATCAAAAGTCTGCAAATACCCTACAGAGCGGTGAAATCATACCTTAACAAACAAATTGTTGTCCTATGGATCATGGAATCTTTATGTAATATCCGCAAATGTAAAATTGTGGATAATTCGTTACGAAAGTTTATGTAACGGCGCGATAATATCATTTACTTTGTTCAATGAATTTGCATAGATCGTTGAGTCATTTCCTATTTCTCGAAGATAACAGATTTACTTAAAGGTTACAACTTGTTGCTCCTCAGAGAGGTTGTGGTGCAGACAACAGATTATTTTTTTAGAATACAAGAAATTCATGCACCGAATTCTGTTAGGAAATTGTCTGTGCCAGAAAAAACATTTGACTAAGTGTGTACAAAATTGATTTTGAAATATACACATGCCAGTGCTAAACGCATTATCACCAAACTTTGTTTTATCAGGAAGTTTTATCGTTTGTGTTTATGCTTGCGATTAGCAAGTAAACGGTAGGAACTGGGTCACTTTAGTTACGTAGCCGTATTATCTTTTGTTGCCAAGAGTGTCTTGAGTGTAATCTGCTCACTCAAAAACGTTGAATTATTGTACGCAACGAGTGCTGATTCACGATTCTCAGAGGTTGTGAAATGTCGGACAAAGACCTCTTTCGCGTACACCGTTCTTTTTGCTTCATTTGCAAATTATGAGCGACTGAGAACACGAGGAAAATCTCAATTCCTTTCATGAATTGCTTTTCTTTTTGTGAAGCGTTTTTGAAATACGTATCACTTTTCTGTGTGGTGACCCTTTTTCACTATTTCTTATACGCAAGGTATTTATGAAACAAAAACATTCTCATAAACTTCGTATTCTTAAAAAGCATTACAGTCCTCTATCTGTTCTGATATGGCAGAATCCGCCATAAGTGGAAGTGAGTGTCCTAGCGTTTGTCCCGGTCGCTTTTTCGTGCAGTACCTGGAAGTCATGGGCTCGCTTTCATATTCCTTCTACTCCACTTCGCACGGTCTTCGGAGTCAGATCAATCAATGTATGTTATGTCATTTATTTTATTTATTTATTGTACGGTGGTTTTAGTGCGCTGTGTTGTTGGTTGCGTTTCTGGAACAGCTGCTTACATTAACAGGCCGAGAGTTGTGGACGAGTCCGAGACCGAACGAGGTCGCTACGTTGACGCTACGTGATGTGAGTAGGGCTGGCGACTTAGAGAAGTCAGTAGGATCTTTATGTACTTTCAAGAAATTTGAATTCAAATGAAACCGGAAAGTCGACCTGTTTTTTTCTAAACCTTAAAAAGGCTGCTTTGACATTTCAGAGTACAGGCACTGGGCATTCAATTCACCCTTATCTTTTGGAGTAGTCTGTCACTGATACCTTTTATCAAAATAAAATTTCCATGATTGATTAAAATGTAATTGTCATGGTGATAGTAATAAAATATAATGTAAATATATATGTACATGTGTTATGCGATATACGTGAAAGTAATTAATATGAAAGGATCAATTATTACTAACAGCAATGCGTTGATCTCTTTTATAAATGAATGTTGGTATGTGTTCAGGATCTGGTATGGTAATAGAAATAGAACGCTTGCGTGTCAAGGCCTTTATATGCGGCGCTAATTACTGTGGTCTGAAACATATCCCGCTGATAGTTGATAAATTGCAAAACTATTAGCAATATTTTATACATAGCTCTATTGGTCTTTTACAGGTAAATAATGAAATCAGGTTACTTTTAGATTTGTAGAGAAGTAGTAAAGCGGAATGATGAGAATATTATGATGATCCAGTATTTACGCTGCAGCTGAAAACACCAAGTAAAGCATAAATTTCACGAAGCCCTATTTCAGATATTCTAATTAAGTTTCTCAATGAAAGCATACTTCAAACATCTTATTTATTTTGAAGAAATGAAGGATCTCACTTTAATGCAACCATGTGAAGGCGATTGATGTTACCCGTCCAGTTTTCTATTATTCGTTAACATTCTTATCTTTAGTTTGTTTTGAGCAACCGCAACATCCTCACACAACTGAATTCGCATTCAGCTGTCAGTTAACTAGGTCTTCTGCTTGAAGATTGCGCCAGCCCTGTTGCTAAGTATGGCGCGTGTAGCAGGTCGTCGACCCCGATGCGCCGCGAGCGCCGAGTGCGTGACGCAAGCAGGCAACTTTCTAACCGCAGCGACGTCAGCGGCTGGTCGAGGCCGGTCGAGGAGACACCTTCACTCCGCTGCAGCCCGCCTTATATCATGACTCGTAACTCACGAGGTATGCCGGCTCAGGCCAATGACTCGACGCGCTTTTTGGTACACCTCTTATCTATTACTAGAGAACGTCCGTGACTGTTTTTGTGGCGTCAGCTTTCGGGTAAATCCAAGTGGAATACCAGCCATTGAAAGACGAGTGGTCGCAAAAAGGCAAACATTTTTCGTACAATCTTGTAGTTGCCTTTCTTGCTAAGGAAAATCAATTAATGGGTTTAAGACACAGCACTATGTATTTACAAATGAGGCATCATTTTATTGGTGTCAATAACGCATTTGCAAAAGTATACCTGTTTCTGCATTCATCAAAATGTGTGCGTTTTATTATGAACGAATGTAAAAATACACGCTTTTAGTGGTGATTTCCTTGAAATATTCAAATTATATTCATAGCATTAATTGACTATAGTCGATGGTGAAATTATTTCGAGGGCAATGGTTCTGATGAAAACCAAATGGATATTTATTTTGGTGAAGTTATTTCTGGCTCTATCCGTCTTTGGAATAGTTCGAGTGGAACGATTCTGATTAGGATTTACTGTTCTCGATTAGTTGCAGAACGCGATATTGGTTAATGAGTTTCTTTAAAGAGAGTTTTTATTGATTGAGTTTAAGTGGCAGACGCGCTCCCATTATCTCATTCAGCCGGCGATTAAGATATATTTGTCCTACATTTATTGGTTGATTTATATCCCTGTACACCCGGAGTTTATTGTCCCATATCTATGTACCTACCTATCATCAAAATTGATTTTAATTCTCATTTTAGACTACTATCACTATTTATGGAATTATGGTTGTATTATTCTTGTTTTGGGCAGATTTGGTGATTCTGATGTTCAGCGTTCACGATCATAATTGTGCATTCAATAAGAAAACATCGCTTGCAATTGAAAATTGATATCATAAATTAGCTATTTAAAGAATTTTATTTTCTTATCTTAAATTTAAAATTAAATTTGGTTAAACCTGAGTTTGTTGATTTCGCTTTCGTCATCGTTACCCTACAGAACTTGCCAGGCTAATTTCAACTATGTGTTCTACAGCATAGAGTCGTTTGAGTTAGCATGCATGACTTTCGGGTCGTGCAACGGTACACACTTTCTTTTTTACACCGACTACTTCTCCGAGCTGTAGAAGGTCTTTTATGATGTCTTGTTGTGGAAGCCATTCGGGAATGTCGTTCGGCCACTTGACTCGTTGGATGCGTAGGTACATGTGGACTTGTTCATGCATCGCTGGTTTTTAGATCAAACATTTTGTTATTGCATGGCGTTGCTGTAAGCGGTTTTACAGCTGTAGACCCTAATAAAATTATCTTTACGTGTTGGTTTGACTCAATTTGCATATCATAATTGTCAATTCTTCTTGTACTTCTTTTTTCAGCATCAGTTCGCATTCATTTGCTTCGTCGATATCGTATGCCTATCAAATTTCATATGTTTTAATTAACCTAATATCTTTGGTTTGACTATTTAACAAAGAACCTTCGAGATTGGAAAAAGTCCTGCTATCTATCCCTATCTTGTATCTATCTTTATAATATATTGGCTAGCGTGTGTAAATTGTTTTGGTTATCAAGCTGGTGATAGTGGTAATCTCCCGTATCTATATCGATTATTTTCAATGTACCTTTGAGCGTATTATTGTCACCTTGAAAGTCTTCGATGTAAAAATACATTTTTATTTTACCTACATGTAATATTGATTTAGAGTATAAAACATAATAGAAATACGTTAAATCTAATTTAAGAATGGTTTATAGGTAAACTTGTGGCTACACTAGATGATTTTCACCTGCTAAGTATAAACTGGTGAAGACGGCATGGAAGGCACGCGATTGTGCGTGATTTTGTAAATACCAATTTACTTCTAAAATCCACCCGATACTTGGTACCTATTTTAAGCTCCTTTTAACATACCTTTATCAATAATTTTTATTTGAATTTTAAAGTTTTCATCAGTCTACCATAACAATGTTTATAGTAAACGCAGAGATCGAAGGTTTTTCTTTAATGTGGGCCCTTAAAGCTCTATCAACAAACATCATTAGTCGCTTCTAAAACTGGTCTTGCCAGTTTCCGTGGTTGTGTAGTTCAACCATTCGTGATGTCAATAGACAGGTGTTCCAACTTCTAACCACCGTTATAATAAACGTAGATAACAGACGAGCGCGACGTGCGTACATAGTGGGATCATGTGACTTCGGTTATCGTCCGAGCAGAGCTATCTTATCGCAGACTGTTGCTTCAGCAGCGATACGCCCCGTTTGTTTGTGCAACGAATTCCTTAACACATTTTAGCTGACTAATGATCACTGAGAAACCTTGGTCTTTTCTTTTTCGTATGTGTAGTTGTTTACAGTGGTGAAAAATGAAACAATGTCAACATGGCCGCTGTGTTCGGTGCATGCTTTAATTGGATTCCAAAGTTGCTTGTAATGCACAATTAATTTTGCGGTCGATAGACGGCAATATAATATATTTAAAATCTTAATATGACCCGCTCATTTGGAATGATGGTTAGGTTCTTAGAAAATAGAGTCAAAGGCTTCGAACTATTTCGTATCTAGCGGTCATGTTATGCCAGTGTCTGAAAACTTATTTTTTTCTGGTTAACAAGCCATTTTGTGTCCAACCAAGGTTTAAAAAAAGAGCGTGTATGAGGAATGATTTTTGGGCAGTTTTTGGATTCTCTTGATTTTGATTCTCGCTAAAGTACGATCGATTTATAAAGTATAGCAATTTACTGAGCCTAATTTTCATTATGCAAATGTGAAGGCTTGTTCACACCGAGGATCGACGGCGCGGCGGCGCGAGCGGCGGCGGAGCGTGGTGGAGCGGACGCGCGTCACCTCCGTGACGGCACGCTTGGCCGCGCGCGTGACCGTTCCGTTGGCCGGCCCGATGACTCGCATTCGATTCCTATTATTTATTAGGTGGCTTTTTTTGTCTAGCGGTTGAAAACTCGCTTTTTAAACCGGTAACCGCCGGGATTATGGTTTACGAGAACACGTATGATGGACGCGGACAGCCCGACAACTGTTACGTGCACGTCGACGGCTGATTACTTAAGATCTCACGCGTGTTATTAGACTCGTTCATTCTATCTTATCTTCTAATTCTGTTAATCCTGAAGCAATTATAAATTATTACAAGTGCTTGGTCACGTATAGTATTTTTGACGTAAAGTTTTGTCGCAATACAGCCTGTATGTCCCCGATTTTACTCTTCCGATCCCAATATTTTCTTCTACTTTATTGGATTTGCAGTGCATCAAATCATCACCAAAAAGGTACTTTATATATAATAATCCCCTTAAGATTTTATCGTGTACCGTTTTGGTCTTCTTGTAATGGTAGTCGTAGCAAAGGTTCTCCTTTGGACTGCAAACCATTAAGAAAGATACATTGTTTTTGTATGTATATTAAATTACGGAGATAAATATTTATGTCACATATAAATGCACGATGAAAAGAAAAACAACTAGTTGCAAAGTGATATGCTTAGAATATTAAGTCGATATAATTTTCTAAGTAAAACGAACCACTAATTGTTCACGGAGCGTGGCATTGCGCGTGAAGATGTCAGTAACCGTCGCGTGTAACGTGTCAGTCGAATATTTTCACGAATTCGACAATTACGCTTACAAATCAGATACGAAGCGAATTATTCGCCGGCATGAGGAAAGTTTTGAACTGAACACGATTAAAATCTAGCAGACGATGCTATAATTTTGACGATGCAAGAATTTCACGAAACGTTAATTTCTAATTGGATGCGTGTACATAATCCAGTGGGGCAAAAGCATTGGACTTTGAAGATACTATTTGCTTTTGAAAGCTGCAACCAATAATTTAGATTTTATTATGCACGCAATAGATGATTGATTACACATCATCGATTCGTACCGAAAAGCGTCAGCTGTAATGCGAATCGAGACGTTTTATAACTCCTAAACATTACCAACGCCTAGCTTGCGGTGGGCGTAATTACGTCCAGTCATAAAAACAACTCGAAATGTAAGAAATGTAATAGTCTAATTGCAGATGTAAGGCCAACAGCCAAGAGCGTTAGAAAGCGCGTCGTTCTCGGTTGGTCCGCGGAGCGTGGCCGTGGGACCGCCACACGCCACTGACCGACAGTCGCCGGCGCGGAACCGCGTGCGTGCACCCCTCTCTGGCGGGTTTCCTTAAAAGCCAGCGATGTGCTCCACTGACGTCTTGGAAATTGCAGACGTTTCTTTCGAATGCATGCTTGGAAGATGAACTACTACCAAGAATGTACCGTAATTCAGCGATGGATTTTATCAGCGTCTCCGGTAAGACAGGCATAAGTGAGGAAAGTATGGAATGTGCTTTACATCATTTTCTTATCTTGGTAAGCTTCTCATTATTTAGTATAACGGCACAAGGAAGAACACAATTATTTAGTATAACGGCACAAGGAAGAACACAAAGGTAAAATTCAATAGCCAAGTATTCCACCCACACAGCTAATGGTCCCAATGCGAGGCAGCTCATTGTGATTCAGCAGACGCCGCGGGCTTTTCTCTGCGCCATGTGTTGCCATCGCGCTGACACAATAGCGCGATGGGGGGAGGTGGGAATAGTGTAGGAGGGGGCCTGTTTCGTAGCACGATTTACTCGAGCGCATCTGCCCGGTCGTGCTCCGACGTCCTTCGGCGGACGCGGGCGGAATATTCTACTACACCACTTCCAGGGAGGCATTGCGTTTCAAGAGGCAAGAAGAGAGAAAGCTTTTGTGACTTTGTTATTTCGGTGCCTTTGCTATCCTATACACTCGCATCTACAATTGTAAATTCTCTAAATTGCTGGTCGGTACAATCAGAAGTATAAATTGAACATTGCCCCGCGCTAATTGGGTAAAGAATTAGTTCAAATAAACTCAAGCAGGTCGTGAACTCGGCATCCATACTGCGGCTGTAAATTGGCACCGTTCGTTCAAGTTACCATCAATTCGTTCGTGACTGCTTTATGTTAGTGAAGTCAATCATTTTGCCCTGAAGTTTTGCAGTCACGACATGTTGTTCAAATGTAACTTATGATTATGATATGTACTTAGGTTCGATTTTGCGACCGTTATGTGGTCAGCGCCACAAATAACTTTTACCTTATGGATTGGATTAACACCGCCTACAAATATGTATATGCAACTCCAGGATATACACAAAATATTTTGCAAACCCTTGCTAATTTATTTTAAGTCGTATTCATTCGATTAAACCATGTAATTAAACATCATTGTTTCACATTTATTTCTTCTGATATCTGTATCCACAATGTTGCGTGCGTATTCAAATGATGTCATATCTTTATGGCTGTACACCAAAATTAAACAGTCTGAAATATTGTTAAAGATAACAAACACATGTGCAAAAGTTTACGTGGACCGATAAAACTAAGACTGACTAACTGATCTTAAAACAATGTTTACAAATTGGGATGAAGATATTGTTGAAAAAAATTGGTTGATACCTGAACTACACTTCTTAAATGATTTACCACTTTAATGATTATATACCGTTTAATTTGACATTTAGCAGTGGTTCCTAATTCTCCGCAGTACGTCGCGCTATAGATCCATTATGATGAATTAGAACCGCATGAATGATGCTTGTATTTTTCAATAATGCCATTAATCAACGATACACACTATCATAAATAACCATCGATGCACGATTGACATTGGTGCGGTGCATGCGTCAATGATCACGCCATTCCACTGTTGATGTTAGTTCTGTTTTATCGCCGGGCGCTCCGTGTCTGTTAACTTGCGCCTACGCCATTCCGCCGATCTCTCACTGAATTAAATTATCAATGGTCGTTAATTACTATTTGTTACTGCCTGCTTTTATTACGCTCATTTTACAGTGAATTCACCTTGTATTCTTGTTTGTGCAATTTGACCAACCTAATTTACACATATAGAACTAATGCGATAGGGGATTCATGCAAACTTGAGTCTGGCTAGTTGATTTAAGTGAGATCTAACAAAAGCTTTGAATTGTTGTTGAAGCCTTTTTGCTGAAACTGTTCTCAGACCCTTATATCCCACTGGGCACAATGGGCACATGCCCAGGGCCTTGCGATCGATTGGGGCACCCAGACCAGAGTGGGGGGGCCCACGATTACCAAACCCGAGGTTTGAATGCTCATGTGCCCAGGGCCTCTAATAGGTGAAAGACGACCCTTACTGTTCTTGTTCTAATTACGCTTCGATATAAGCTTATTTTTGTTAGATGAATAATACAGATTCAACTCTACCTGATGAAAATTAATTGTGTGTCAGTCATTCTGTCAGCCGAGCAGTAAATGCATTTATTATCCACAACACGTATCCGGCAACCCACATGCTCGTTAGATACACTATCATAGAATGGTTACCTACATAAAAAATATAATAAGATAGCTACGTAACTAAAATAACAGGTAAAATTCACAAAGGATTAACGCACACATTCTTTGCTTAATTAAATTAAGAGAGATTGATAAATAGTTTATTTGCATGCATGAACGAACTTCAGCTTACAAACAGTCATGTTTGCATGTATGTTTGGTGAAAATAATATTTTTTTCTTAGTAAGTTGCTCATTTTATAAGCCTGCGTGTTACTTTGTATTATAAACTGAGCATTGTTTAAAGTTATTGTAACTTTAGTTAATTTCAAATCCACTTTTGTATTGAAATATGAAACGAATATGACATAACTTTCAATCTTACAAACAGTATTGCACAAATCCTACAAAAACTATGTAATGTTGTTAAAACATCCTATTACGGCACTAACGTACTTAGACGAAGCCAAATAAGTGTCCTGTATTTAGATCTTTCGGCATCATGGTCGTCTTTTGATGGATATAATTTTCTGCTCAAATATCCTCCTACAGATGACGTCTTTCCACCTGAATGGGGGCAAGAGCCCTCCGGTATATTTATTTACATCGTTTGCGGCAACTTATTTCAAAATGTCGTTTGCGTCAATCGATGTGTGCACTGATGTTAGCGAAGGTGTGTGAAGTGGTTTTCTAACTCGGCCTGTGACCAACTTGGTACATACTTACGAGGTAGTCCAACTTTGTTCATTTGAAACCTAGTAATAACTAAAGATAGAGAATCATTTCGGAACAAGACCAGATTCAACTGTAAATGTAATGAACTAATGAATTTTCAATAACAATTTTAAAAACGGAAAACTAAAAGCCTCTACTCAATAATTCTATTTCAATGTTAGCTGAAGTCAATGTGGATATAATTATGTTACACGTGTATATGCATTCTAAAGGTTCCACGTAAAAATAGATTTGAAAGGTTAAGGTCAATATTTGTATCTAAATTCGAATCGTGTTAGAATTTGAATGTTGTTTAGCGATTAAAATAAGAGTCAACGCGCTCAAGGTTTGCCTGCGGTACTCGTGTAGCGGCAGTTGTTTATGAATTATTTCTTTTTATTAATTACCCAAATGCAACGTTTTAAAATTTCCCGTTAAGGTATAATGCATAACCGCATTTTCTGGAGTTTATGGCTATATCCCCCCGCTACGGAGGAATTGCAACAGGCTGATGATGATGATTAAACATAATCCGATATAACATTTTGGTTTTTATTTTAGTGTCCAACTGGTTTATAACGTATTCGGGTCAATTCCTTGCAAACCTAGCAGAACTTTACAATATTTAACTTCCTGTGAATGTAAATTCTGTTAATCCAATCCAAGTTCGCCCCTGGAGCACTACACCTCGGCTAAGCATGACGTAGTGTCGGCGTGCCCGGCGAATGCTAAAGCGCGCGCGCGGCGCATACTGAGCGAACTACCCACACACGCGTGAATCGACTACCCACCATAGTAAAACCACGTAAAACGGAAAGTAAGTCGACTGGTAGCCGCCGCGCCGCAGTGTAGTAATAACAGTATGGTTTATAATACGGAGTTATACGTCAAGTAGAGTTGTAACAGCGCGTTTGCCTTAAAACTATTACTACTACTGCAAACTAACTGAGACCAGAACTAGTAGAAGACTAGTTTTTAGCGGTAAGCATATCAAGGAAATTTAATTATTGGAAACGCTTATCTAGATTACAAATATGTAACTTAAAAAAAGAATTTTAAGACTACTTGTTTGATATACAGTCCTCTGCCTTGTTTTTCAAGGGTTCAAGGTTTACGATTGGTATGCACTGAATTTGCGCAAAAAGTGCTAAGATTTTTACTAAGGTTCGAGTACTTGTTGTCCAGTTTTACTATGTCTGCGTGAACGAACACAACAGGCGGTTCTTGTACTAGACTAACTTCAATGTACCGGAGAGTGGCTCCCCAAGCGTGTAGAGCCTGAATTCGTGGTTTGCCGATCAATCGTTCTACGTTAACAGAATGATTGGCAAAAACTAGACATTTTAAAAATGTTCCATTGCAACAGAATTAATAGTAGCATGTATTGTTATAGGTACATACATGTTTGAGTAGTATATGGGCTTTGTTCTGCATAAACAGAACACGAGGCAGGAGACCGTCTGCAAAGAGCGCAAAGATACTCGTACGTTGAATGCGGAACTTTTAGATTCTAGGGCTAGCATTGTTAATTCGTCATATTTATCATCATCATCATCTTAGCGCTTCTCTCGGTTGCATCCTTGGCCATTACCATTGAGCCTAAGGTAGGCTTCGACTATGATCCTGAATTTATAAGCCTCCGCAACCCTTACAATGGAAACAATGAAAGGATTGTGGGGATTCGAACCCACGATCTCTGCAGTTTTTGAGCCCAGCGCTCTAACCACTACACCACGGAGGCAGTCAGGCAGAAATTCATCATGTTATATCGATGAGAATTTGTGCTTGAATTTGTTTAGTTTTCCATACCTTAATACTCTGAAAAATTGCTCTATGCTTTCATGATAGAGCAACCGAGTAATGTTCCTAATACATTAAAAGCTATTCAAGGTAACCATTACCAAATGACATTTTAGTCCAATTCGAACGATTGATTTTTTAGACACAACGGTGGTCGACCATATTTGTTCTGGAAAGTTAATTCCACCTCTTTACCAATTTATTTCTTTCTAGCTCACTTAGCTCATTTGTGACGTTTTGGGTTGGATGGATCTTAGTAACCTAATCATGAAATTAATATCTACTTATGTAAATATTTTCATAATATCATACTATCATTATAATATGTTGCTGACTAATCAAGTAAGCACCCAGTCTTTGCTAACACGGGCAGTGACGCAGATTCGCAGCAACGTAGAGAATTCAGCAAACACGCGCGCCACGTAAGTTTAGATATAAAGACGAGTAAAACCAAAACAAACAGACGGTAATGGACTATCAGTTTGCACAAGTACATACCGACGATGCCTCACCACGCAACACACACGTGGCACCGGGCTGTCTGATACCAGAAAATTTTCAACAGAGTCAAGATGAAGAGGTAATTTGACTTTATTATTTGTATATGCTACACAAGATCGTTGCTTGATAAACAAACGTTTTGGCCGATGGTTTTTCCGATGCTGAAAACATCTGGGGTTGTAATGTGCTCATAATACCAGCCTTGTACTCCGGTACTCCAGATTGCTAATAGTTGGCCAGAAATAAATTTGATTTCTTGATTAAAACTTGATAGTTTGATAAGTTTAACACATGAACGCCGGCTTAGTTATGGGTTTTGCCGAAAATTCCCTGGAGTTAATCTAAACTAGTACATTTGACGAATAAACGGAATCACATGAGTTGTCGCGAGTAACCTTGACGGGCAGCTGCGTGCGCGCAGATGTTCGCAAGATGGCGTCACTTACCACCATTTAACATCACAAAGCCGGCAGTCAGCTCGGTACACAGACAGTGCCGCTTTGCGTACAGTGGCTTCTTGTTTAAACTTTGATTGCGTTGTCTAGAAGAATCTTACTTGATATGGTCACGTAGATTATTAAATTGGATTAAAGTATACATAACGAAAAGTTGCTTCAAATAATTGTGACAACGATTAACTACGTAAGATACATTTAGTAAGTAGCTAAATGTATCGGTAGGTATCGTCTTTAATTAAACTACATATTTGAAGGCGTATTTTTTATGGAAGAAATGAATAAGAACTTAGCGACTGCTTCTTGGGCGCGCTTATTGATTGCTGTCCGTTTTGCGAATCATTATGATGCAACTCTACAAAACAAACTCAAAGTCATCTTGTTTACAAATAAGTAGATATTTCATATCGCAGTTCACATCATGATCCGACCCAATGACCTTGTGCTTAAATGGCTACGTTAAATTTAGTAAAACTACATGCATACTACCTGTGAACTATAATTATGATTTTATAACATCAAGGTTGTTTTAATAGATATCATCAAATACTATTTATAAAAGCGTATGACCTCCTAAATATTTGCAAGGAGGAAGTATTAAGTTTAAATACGGAAAAATACTTTTTGGCGGTGCCGGTGACGCAGATTGGTAGTATATTTTTTAATCAATTAAAAACGACCTTCTTATAGCGAATTACCAAAACAACGGTATTTGATAAATGACGTGGCTGGATGTGTCATGTCAGGTGATTAACGAATTTGACGTTTGTGTTGAACAAGAGAATGTTCATCCGGTTTCAATCGTTTGAATCCGAGACTGCTACGGAAGTAAAAGACTCTACCCAACGTTCCGTCAAGAAAAAACAATACTTTGAAAAGTCAAGGTGACTTTGATTGGACAGGTGTATCGCCATTACAAACCCTAACAGTTTACTTTTGTTTAAACTTGTTGTTTATTTACATTGATAGGTACTTAGAAGTAGATTGCTAACACGCTAATGCAACTTTCAAAACTAAGATTTTTTAAGAGTTGTGTCCTTTTGCTGCATTTATTATTTACAAGGCAGTAACAGAGTATAAGCCTTGTTTCTTTACATCTTCTTCTTCCTAGCGTTTATCCCGTTTCTATGCGGGGTCCGCTTTGACCATGATCCAGCCTTGTTCCGGAACATACTTCAAGAAAATCTTAGCGGAGTAAGCTGTTAATTCAGCGCAGGCCTGAAACGGTTCCCCGTGTGCCTTGCGCTTGCTCTTGCGCAAACAAGGATGTCGGATTGTTGGCTCAGGTGGTGTTTATGTAACACAAGACACGCGTAATACAACTATTCCGCCGATAACGGTGACTCAAGCAGGCACAAACACAACCTGAAACACCGCAAGTTTATTCAAATAACTCGCCTTATTTTACGACGAAACGGGAGAAATGTTTGTGAAATAGGTAAAACATATTTGTGGTATTTGTCACAAAACAAAGCTGAGAACGAGGGGACCTAATAGAGACATACAAAATACTACATGGTCATTATGATATCATAAATTTGGAAGAACTCTTATTCAAATACTCCAAAAACACACACTTAACGGGGCATCATCTCAAACTGTCAAAGTATCGGTCTCTGAACAATCCAAACAAACACTTTTTCGGTAACAGAGTGGTTGATGCTTGGAACAAGTTGCCAGCAGAGGTGGTTTCCGCACAGAACTCAAATATATTGAAAATCAGATTAGACAAATATTTAACTGGAAGAAGTTAACCGACGAGGTGGAAATAGTAGGATACAATCTATCATCAGTGTTGTCACTGCCTGCCTGTCAATAAATAAAAAAAAAACTTTATCGGGTATTTATTTTAGCATCCTTAAAAAACCTACGCTTTATGTTCAAGTAGACATTGAGTACGGTTAGAGTCGGTGGCTAAATTAAAATTCTTAATGTTGTGTGTTAATAACAACACAGTAATCTCTTATAATACACCGTTAACAAAACTGTACTTTCAAAGGTCAAATATTTATAACAGTCAGTAATAAACATAAAAGTGATAAAAACTTGAAAGTCTCTAAGGTGCCGAATGTAGAGCTAATGCAATTGTTCATTGTGAAGACACATTGTAAAGGATTTATAAACATCCTTTTACAGTAGAATGGTTGTCTTTGAAGTCCCCGAAGAAAGTGCAATACACACAATGAAATATACCCATACAAGGATTTTACGACCATGCATTGTTTTCGTTTCTCTCACTTTTAGCCCAGTGAATAAGGTTCAGTTTTTTTTTGAACTCCCGTTAACAGAGAAATTTAAATTTAATAGTTTTATTACCCACTGTAAAAAAAGGGTAAAGGCCACTGTCAATGAAAAACGAATACCTACTTCCTTAGTTCCCAAATGCTCTGCTTGCTCAGCAATACTTTGCTGAGCAAGCAGAGCAGAGTAGAGGTATAGTAGAGGTATTTTTTTCGTGGTTCATCCATTTCATAGCATAGAAAGTAGTAATACACAACGCTTGTCAGTACCCAAACAGGTTACGCGTATTTCAAGTGAATGTCTTGTACATATCACCACATACGTTTACGTATAAATAATGAGGCAACAAAACGAAGCAAGCAAGACAAAAGATTCCCAGTGTAGCGTTCGATACGTGAATCATGCCAGTCGGTGTGTGTAATACATTGGTAGATATCAAACTCGTGTGTGGGTAGCAACATTTGTATGTCGGAGCGGGTGCCGCGGTTATCAGCGTGTATTTACATTATGCGGGAACGATCGAGTGTTTACGTTGCGCGGGGCCTTGGCACTGAGCGCTGTGACGTCACGATGCATGATGGCCGCCACAACGCGCACACGCAACACTAACATTATGTTTTCAATAGCGTTTTTAGGGCGATTGCTTAGTTGTTATTTTTCAGAATCAGAATCTCTGAATCAGAAAGAGCACAAGTAACACTCGTAAGAAAGGATTAGTTTTTCTGGCGATTCCCATTTTATACATATTTGAGACTACTGCAGATGATACCGAATGAGATGACCATTTCAAATGTCGCAACACATTTAGTTAACTAGGGTCACCTTGGAATAGGGATTTTTTACACTGTGTGTTGGCAATAGAGTGACGACAGTCGATTATTTTTACAGCTACCAACATAGAGATAACATATGTTTTCTATTTAAATATGTATTTCTATGAATAAAATTTATGTTGGGATCTTGCTTTGTATCTTGCAGAAGATTTAAAGGAGAGCCAATTCCTACTGCCTATACAAATTTGAGGTTGTCAACTGTAAGGCTTTTAAAAATATATCGAAGAATAATAATATCTATGTACGTTACGAATTATCTATTTGCGTCAACGTTTTGATAGCTGGTTATCGATCAGAGATAAAATAACCGTTGAAATCTACTTTGATTCCTATTTCCAGTGACTTCGATATTATTTCAAAGACATATTTTCAAAACGATAGTAAAAGGCTGTTGTTTCCCTCTCTTCTCTCAACAGCTCTTTTTTTAAGTGATAAAGAGGCAAGCCTGATTGTAAGTGATCACCGCTGCCCATGGACTGTGCCATGGACATCAAAAACTGTACAAGGGTCGGATATGCGTTGCCGGCCTTTAAAAACCCCATACCCATCGTACTCTCTAGCAGAAACATAGCACAACAGTTACGAATTGCTACATCACTGTGGTCTTCTGTAAGGTGGATGTACTTCCCCAGACGAGCGGCTCAGCCGAGTGGATACTTCGCTAAGATCTACCTCTCTTAATATAAATACGTTAATAGGAGTAGCAATGGACAATGTTACTCTGAGGCGGCTGACGCAAAGTGCAGTCCTTGACAGTGGCCGAGTGACGTCAGCGCGGTCTATTTCTGTCCACGATCACCAAGTTTCCTGCTGCCACATGTTGCTTGATTTTTTGGTACGGCATCAATTTGAACTGTTCGCAAAAACATTTCGAAAGTCTGTTCTTGTGACAGATCTTGTATCATTATCAACCGTATTAATGCTGTCTCTTTGTAATCTAAGTTTTCATTAATTAACTTTTATTTGTAAACATACATCGGTAAATAGTTGCTAGGGGACTAACTGGACTCCATTTAAACAGTAGTCCATTGGAGCCATTTCAAATGGTCCTTAAAGCGATCGTAAATAAGAGACCTCTAGCTAATCTTCTTTACACTTACTCTTATTTACATTTAAGCGCCAGATTTTACCAATAAACCAATCCGGTGGTCCCTGTTAAGCAAAATGGTGCTTCGTGCTTAAAAGGTTAAGAATCACTGACCTTCACGGAGGGTTTTACCGCATTGCAAGATTGGGTCTCTCCAAAGTTTTTACCATATAACTTACCGACGTTATGTTTTCCCAATTGATATATACAGAGTATCATATTACACAGGCCTGCAAAAAAAAATGTTTTTTTTGGTGCAGCTCTTTTTTGTTCTGTCGTCTATTAGGTGTCTAATGTACAGTATATTGATATACTTATTTTTTTCTTATCAGCTCTAGTTTACTTACTACCATCATTTTTATTTTTTCTCCGTCTTGTTCATAAAAAATCATTATAACAATAACATCGATAAAGTTTATGTTAATATTTCATCATGGCTAGTACGTCCAGATGTTGTGCTAACGATCCTACTAGATTTAGATATATTTGTGGTGAATAAATACTGAAAGATCAGAGCAAATTGATGAAAAACACGGTGCGTGGGCTGCATTTTTCTTACTTCAACATTGAAATTCTACACCAAGATAAATTGTGGGTGCCTCATAGTGGATGCAAAATATGTATTGAACATTTACGACAATGGGAGAAAGGGACACGTAAGTCTTTGAAGTTTGGAGTACCTATGACATGGCAAAAACAAAAAAATCATTATGACGACTGTAACTTTTGTATGACTAATATAGTAGGCATTAACAAAAATAATCGCCATAAATGGAAGTACCCTAATATTAATTCGGCAAAAAGGCCTATTCCCCATTCAAAAAATGTTTCAGTACCTATCTTTCTCCAGGGAGTCCAGCAATCTGAGGAGGATCATGCTGAAATACTATTTTCTGCCCAAGGAGATGATGACATTGAATACTGTGATCTTTGGTGGACCACAAATTCGTCAATCAATGAAAGACACCAAATTTTAAGATATCCCATGAATGATGAGGATAGACTTGCTTGGAAATCTTTGGAAGCAGTGACACAAAATTTCTTCGGAAATCACAAAGCTATAAACAATGTAGAATTAGTGAAGGAAATTCTGGTGCATTTTAAGGATTTAGGCTGTAATATAAGTATCAAATTAAACTATCTCAGTAGTCATCTAGACCACTTTCAACACAATTTAGGAGATCTAAGCGAAGCACAAGGGAAACGCTTCCACCATGACATAAAAGTGATGGAAAATAGATACCAAGGAAGGTGGGACTCTCATAAATGATGGCCGACTATTGCTGGGGAATCATACGAGATTGTCCAAGTCAAATTAATTCTAGGGAATCACTCAAAAGACAATTTCTTGATGTTTAAAGCTAATTAAATGTGATTTTTTTGGTTAAAAATTATTTTTCTTTATCTTGGAAACAAGAGCTGATAGGAAAAAACCGGTTACATTTTTGACATCGCCATGTAAGTTATACTTAAAATCAGGTCTAAGATCCCCGGCACCAAAATGGTTGTTGGCCTGTGTTATATATTATAGTTATTACATTTTATAGATATTGAATTGTTACAATTCAATATGTTTGTATCTGTTTCCTGTCATATTGGTTACTAGTATGGCCACGTGTATATGAGATCAAGTAATGTGTTCTAGCATGATACGGTGCGCGGGAATTGCATTGCGAAACACATTAGCATCCTAACCGTTCCTGCAATTTCCATAATGGCCGCCAATTATCGGAGAATGCCTTGAAATGTATTTGGACCGCGTTATATTAGCACGTGAGATACATATTTATCACTGTATGCTTGGGAAACACAAGTGTTTTGCTCGACCGGACATTTAATAAAACGCAGAAGGTGCATTCGATGGAAATTGCAGATACTTGCACAAAACTGCAACATACACGAATATAGTATACCTAAGTAGTATTTACCTAAATAGACCTATCAGTCGCAAACTTCTCTTGCCATGCCTGTGGGAGAACATGCCGCTCTCGCATCGGCCTTTTCAGCCACCAAAAACGGTGTCTTCATAGGCTTGCACCATAAATCGTCTGTCATAGACGTAGAGGCCCGATTGAAGTAGTATTTACTTTATGCGTTGTTAATTTCTGAAGGATCTCCAGATCTCGTATCCAAAAAATATTATTTGTAATAATTGTTAAATGATCACTTGAATTTTTTTTAGCAAGTACGAGAATTAAGCTAAATTTAAGAGAAGCGATTTCCCAAATAGTTTCAACTTAGGTCAACTGTTTTGGAATTAGACTTCTTATGTTAAGTTCTTTATGAAGTAAAAGGTGTTGTGATATCTACAACTTTGTAATAATTTATTACATGACACGAACACAAAAACATTTACTTACATATTTATATATTGCAACAAACAGAAGTATAAGGGCTCTGAAAGGGTAATTCTATCACATTTACCTTCTGTGTGTCACTGGTTTGCATCTGGGCAGTTGAAATGGACTCGGCTCGTTGTCCTTGCCGAGAAAGCATGCGACCACTTCAACCGAGAACGAGTTTGCTAAGAAAAAATATCTAGTCAGACCCGATATTGGGCCACGCTTTAACGAATGAAGTTCTCAGCGATGCAGGTTAAATTTTTTTTCTTATACCGTGGTATTTTCATTATTGTTGCGATAGATCTGCTTATATTTTAACTACTAGTTATGTAAGATGTCTTTATTTATTTGAAAACGTAATAAATCATGAGGTTCGGTGACAGCAAAATGGTAGACAATGTAATTATCGTAGGTACCTTAGAATCTTTACGAATCTGTATAAAAAATCTTGTTTATTTGAACGCGCTCATCCCAGATGTACTGGCTTAAATTAAAACAATCTTTTGGTGTTGGATAATCCATATGTTGAAAAAGGCTTTAAGCTACATATAATATAACACTATGTGTGCGGAAACCGAAATCCACGGGGACGAAGTCGCAAGCGACCCTTTGTATCTTATAAAATCTTTCACACATCTAAATAACGAATAAAACAATTTGTTAAGATACTCTGCCTATGAAGTAATATACAGCAAAGGCGTTTCCCGCAGAGTTGTGGACGTGACAGTCCCAGGAGTGTGTCAGTCATCGTTCTGCTAGAGGTGGCGTGCCAACTGCCAAGGGACGTCAGCGCGATGTACCCCATGCCTGGCTATTCAACACGCAGCAGGCTGAAACAGTTTATTTTGCGTCTTGTTGTGGACGTGACAGTCCCAGGAGTATGTCAGTCATCGTTCCGCGAGAGGTGGCGTGCCAACTGCCAAGTGACGTCAGCACGATGTACCCCATGCCTGGCTATTCAACTCGCAGCAGGCTGAAGCAGTTTATTTTGCATCTGGCTCGTTGCCCGTGTGCGGAAGGCGCAAATGATACATCGCACACGGTTCACTATATGCTAGTACAATCTCACTAACAAGTTTACGACTGCTTTTATTACAAACGACCAGATTTTCACAATGAATGTGATTGATTTTTAGGGTTCCGTAGCCAAAATGGCAAAAAAACGGAACCCTTATAGATTCGTCATGTCTGTCTGTCTGTCTGTCTGTCTGTCTGTCTGTCTGTCTGTCTGTCTGTCTGTCTGTCTGTCTGTCCGCCAGTCTGTCACAGCCACTTTTTTCCGAAACTATAAGTACTATACTGTTGAAACTTGGTGAGGGGATGTATTCTGTGAACCGCAACAAGGTTTTCACACGAAAATAGAAAAAAAAATAAAAAAATTGGGGGGTCCCCATAGTCAGAACTGAAACTCGAAATATTTTTTTTCATTGAAAATATATGTGTGGGGTATCTATGGATAGGTCTTTAAAAGTTATATTAAGGTTTCTAATATCACTTTTTTTCTAAAGTGAATACTTTGCGTGACAGACCCTTTCAAAGTGGAAAAAAGTGTGTCCCCCCCCCCTCTAACTTCTAAAATAAGAGGATGATAATACTGAAATAAATATATAATGTACATTACCATAAAAACTACCAACGAAAATTAGTTCGAACGAAATCTATTCAGTAGTTTTTTTAATACGTCAAAAAAAAGAATTTGTACGGAACCCTCAGTGCGGGAGTCCGACTCGCACTTGACCAATTTTTAATAGGATTCATTGATAGTCCTTGTCTTTCTTTTCCAAAACATAATAAGCTACAGATGTGTTTAAGGCCTCAGTTGACAGTGGGCATTATGCTAATCATAATTTATTTCCTATTTAGGTTCATATATTCTTTTTTAAGTTACAAAATATCGGCATATTGTCCTCATAGCTTGTTATAAAGTACGTAGGAATCTCGATAATTTCCATAATACTTACCACAATCGCTGCTACAACCGTTTATCAACTAGGAAGCTTCCTTATGAATGACAGAACAATGGCCAGACGAGAATCACATCTGCATTTCAAAAAATGTACTTTTTATTCACAGAAATACGTTTGCGTTTCTGCACGAAAGGATTAACGTTAACAAACTAAGAGACGTCAGTGCGATCAGTGGGCAAAAAGAACAAAGCATTGGAAATAATTTAGCATGAAAACGTAATATCGCCAGCTAAACTTCATTTCAAAGTAAATGTGTATGTTTAAAAGATTTCTACGAGTATGAATGTAGGTAAGAAATAATAAAATAAAGTATGTTTTTATAGTTGTATTAAAATAATTAACTTAAACTGAAAACTATGGTGTAGGTATGTGATATTTGAGGTTTTCAATATTGGACTTATTACAGAACCAACTGAAATAACGACCGTAGTTCCAACATACGAGTAATATCATTATTCAATATATACTAGGATAATAATAAATACTGGGTTCAGTAAATTATATTGTAATGTGCCTATATTCGCAAGATCCACATACATTGTAAGCACAGGGCGTAATCTCAGTATCATCTGAACCTGCTACTAACCTATCTATCTACCTACTAATGATAACATCGATTGCTTGTGTTGACGTCATTCGGTGTCTTATCTATCAGCTAAATTACGCCAATTCGCTACAAGAATCGTGTTATTGAAGGATTAATTTTACCCAGGCCCTTGGTCCTCTTCGGCGCATGCACATAACCTCCTTTATTTGATTGTGGGATTATTATTTGAAACCAATATTCCACTTAAGGCTTGTCGAATCGTATGAAAAACAACCGTATTTATTTACTCAAATAAGTACATTGATCAAAACATCGGGAAACTTCGTAATTCTTAATTTTTTGTTAGTTGTAATTCCATTCATCAATCATGTTGTTTTCAGTCTTCGTGCATATTTTCCGTTATATTTGTCACCCATCGCCATCCTTTACCATAATTACAGGTTTTTAGGGTTCCGTAGCCAAAATGGCAAAAAAACGGAACCCTTATAGATTCGTCATGTCTGTCTGTCTGTCTGTCTGTCTGTCCGCCAGTCTGTCACAGCCACTTTTTTCCGAAACTATAAGTACTATACTGTTGAAACTTGGTGAGTAGATGTATTCTGTGAACCGCAACAAGGTTTTCACACGAAAATAGAAAAAAAAATAAAAAATGTGGGGGGTCCCCATAGTCAGAACTGAAACTCGATTTTTTTTTTTTCATTGAACATATACGTGTGGGGTATCTATGAATAGGTCTTTAAAAGTTATTTTAAGGTTTCTAATATCACTTTTTTCTAATGTGAATACTTTGCGTGACGGATCCTTCCAAAGTGGAAAAAAGTGTGTACCCCCCCTCTAACTTCTAAAATAAGAGGATGATAAAACTGAAATAATTATATAATGTACATTACCATAAAAACTACCAACGAAAATTGGTTTGAACGAAATCTATTCAGTAGTTTTTTTATTACGTCAAAAATTGAATTTGTACGGAACCCTCAGTGCGGGAGTCCGACTCGCACTTGGCCAATTTTTTAGTAATAATATCAGCATAGACACAATGTTCGTGATCTTCAGTGTTATAATAAGTTCAGTACATTCAGTAAAATTTTAAAAACACAAAAGTCCTATTATTACAACCAGCAACACTATTCTTACTTTTCATAACTATTGTTAGCTCTTATCATCCCAAAATCCTTCCAAAGATGTATATAAGTACCTACGTTGTCCGTTACCACTTTTTGTGGGCCACAAAAAGTGTTCATAAAACCAATGTGATCAAAACAAAAGTAGTAAAAGAGAAAGGCAACTTAACAGGTAACGGACATTATCCCTTTCCGCAGAAATATTTATCTAAAAATTATTGGAAATGAAACCGAAACTCTTCCAACCAGCCCAGGCACAAAGAACAATGCTGTGACGTCAGAGCGTGACGTCACGCCGATTCGCCTCGTGGGCGCGACACATGCCGAAGTTAGGGATTTCATTACCAATAGGATTGAGACGGCTTCGATAGTCGTAACTTGTCTATTGAAGCCGTCACATCACAAGTCAAGACATTTCCAATGAGCCGTGACGTCAATTGTTATCCACTAATTTCCGCAGCTGTCATTAGGTATCTTGACCCTATTACGAATTGACGTCACTGTACGTAAATTAATACTGGTTTCGGAGATCATTATGATGTTTATCTGTTACGGGAAGGTTAAATACATAATATTAAAATAACTTTTCCGCTTCTTAGAATGTTAGTTAAAATAGGCCTCCTACATTTCAATGAATAAATACAATAAATATGATCCAAATTGTACTGTTTAATGACCAAACTGATTATTTAATTAAAAATAAATAATCTGAGACAAAAACGTTAATTGTGCGGTGTAGAATCGTAGTGTATCTTACATCTGATTCGGATCAAATTCTATCATATCAGCCCCAAGCAGTCCTATTAGTCCCAAGCAGTACTCTTTTGAATGACTAAACTGTCAGTATAAAATATGCAATTAGAAAAATGTAACTATATTATCATCTCAGGCCTACTGATGACTAACGGGAAGTTACATCGGAATAAATAATTGATTTATCAACGATGCCGCTTTCTCGTTTCAAATTACCTATAAAAAGATTTTCCACAAAGCCAAACTTATTATGGAACAAGTTTCAGCATTCTTTCTTGTGTCATATAAATCATAACAAGCTTGTGTATGTTGGGATCAGCTCTCTCTCTAGTCTTTATTAGTAATATGTACAATTGATTCCAATTTTATTGTAGGTCGTAGACACCATTTTCCTAGATAGGTATTTAGTAAACATACGTGGCTGTTCAACTTTTGTTCTTCTGACCTTCGGGTCTAAACATAAACAAGTTACACGTGGAACTAACTAATATACATATTTTTTGCTACATGTTACAACATCTAGACGAACGCCAAATTTACATGATAGTATGATATGGACTATTAATAATAGCGGTCGTTTTAAAAATAATCTATCATATTTGCAAGCTTACAACGTTTTTTGGGAGCTTAATTTATATGTAGATATAGAACACGGGGAAGTAAAGAATTCAGGCTTTTTATAGACATTATTTAACATCATATGAAAAATAAGCTAGTCAATTTTACGAATCTTTTGTTAGAAATAATGTCTAAATGAAAAAAAAATAGATTTACATAGGGGTTTTGTTTTAAATATTACTAACCCAATTACCTAAAGTAAGAAATGCAGATAACGAATGTTATACATACAAGATAAGATATCAAAACAATTTATTCGTTCCCACGTATTTGTTTTGAAATTATTAAGAAACTACGCAGAATTTACAAAAACAACTTCAAAAGATTCTTAAGTCGTTTAAGTGTCTATGTTTTAACTTATCAGTGTTGAGATTATGCTGTATTTAATTTCACTTATTACGTGTAATAGTAGATGATTCAATTTCATTAAAAAATACCTTAAATATTAGTTTACAACGAAGCTAATATACCGAGTGCGTTGTTGTTGTGACTCTTGCGTCGTGAGTAGCAAGCAACATGACATCTCATTAGCCGATAAGAACGCAAAAACAAAAACTCTCCGTTTTAAAAGCTGCGCAAAAATGTTCCGAATGTTTTATTTATAAATGGAACTAGTTCGGTCGGTATATTTCGTTCGATAAATAATTTATATAACCCCACATATAAAGCGGATACACACACATGCACACGAGTGATTTACATACGTCGATAATGCGCGTCGTAAGCTATTGACCTCTTTAGAGAACGGTGTCGGTTACCACGTAGTGTTAAAAATACTCGTTCTGTGTGATAAGTATTATTTGTCTCCTCTCCTCTGAGGCATTTATTACGCTCGTGTAACTCGCTGATAAAGGTATGATGAGGAATATTACTCATATGACTATCGATAACTTTTCTAGTTCATTATGAATTTTTCCGATGAGGTCCGTTTAATTAGTTTTTATGTCGCAGCGATAAGCAGGCATATACGCAATCCAGCTGATGCTAAATCTTACAGCTTAAGCTATTGCAGAACTCTACCAGTAAACATCACTTAGGACGCTACTAAACCGCAGTCTTTCTGGTCTTTATGTCTATAATTTCAAATACACTGGTTCTTACATATTTAATCCGGGTCTTAACTCGAGAGGAATACTTTTAACAGCAAAAATTTTCTTTTACATGTCTTATAAAGATTGAAATAATAATAGCCTTGAGATGTAGTGACAACTTGGGAAATTGGTAAGTACCATTTTCCATTTACTCGTAAGTTTCTAAGCAATTTGGTAACGTCTAGAAAACCTAACATCCAATAGTATTTTGTAAAAGCTACGCAGCTAGCAAGGTTTCACAAAATTCTAACCTTACGTCCACAGTATTTGTAAAAGCTAGCAAGGTTTCACACAATTCTAATCCAACGGCCAAAGTATTCGAAAAGCTAGCAAGGTTTAACAAAACACTAACCTACGTTGAATAGTATTTATATGTATAAGCTACGCAGCGAGCTTGCGCGTGCGCAGCTAAGCTACGTGACCTGGCGAGGTATTGCGTCGATGCACTTGTACACCGGTTTATCGACACCCGGTAGGTCGTTTCTTGATAGATGTTTATTTATGTTTACTTGCTGTTACACTTCGAAACTTCTACTGTTAATGCAAACAGCCGATAGTGTTTCTATAAGGCAAAACTGTTGAGTTTCTTGCGGCGTCTCTTCTCAGCAGGCCATTCACGTCGAGGCGCTGGAAGGGTAAAAAAAGTTTTGACGTGCAAAAGAATTCCTTAAGTGAATCAAATTGCTGAATAATTTTTTTCATTTTCATTTTCATTTTTCATCACGATAAGAGTATAATAGAATTTTGGTTCACTTTCTCGTAGTAATTTTGAAATGATTTCAAAACAGATCGTTTGTTTCTCGGCTTGATATACATGTTTATTTCAATTAATGAACTCTAGATAACGGTTTTGTTTGTTTGATAATTTGTAATGTTATCCGGGTTCCTCAACCTTGGTGACGTAATTATTAGACGTAGGCCGTCCAGAGTAAACTTGAAACAAATCTTCTGAACTATAGATCGGTGAATTTTCAAAAAAAAAATACGTATTTCTAAAATTATATCATCATCAGAAAAAATATAATAATTGCATCACTTACAAACATACCGATAAGGCACCGATTACGAGGTAGCCGGAGTAGTGTTGTAATCGCTGACAGCGGAATATTCCCCCGGGTCAGGGGTTCAGGACGCGGTGCGCTATCGGCATATCGCTATCGGCTGCACTGGGACTCCGTCGCGACCAGCGTAACGTCCGCTGTGCCAGTTGAGCCGCCCACGATACAACGTCGCCCGATAGAACAATTGATAGACAGTATTACGACAGACGACCGTTCGGAGAAATTTCAAGTACAGTATTTTGCGGTACTAGTTGCTGAGTAATGTGGGCGGAAATCTTCAGCACAGCAAAGCTTTTTTTTTATTATAGGGAGCAAACGAACAAGTGAGTCACCTAACGGTAAGTGATCACCTCTGCCCATGGAAGTAAACAACGGCACAAGGGTCGCAGATGCGTTGCCCCCCGTAGACCCCATAGCCTCCCCAACTGAGCACTGGCGACCTTACTCAACAGCAGAAACATAGCACAACAGTTCTGAAATGCGATTGCACTGTGGTCTTCTGTAAGGTGGAGGTTACAGACTTCAGAATCTGAAACCGTAAGGACTACGTATACGTTATACTCGTTATAATACGAGAATGATTCAGAATAGGAATTCTTAAACAGCTTATTTATACTTAAATTAGTGTACTGCACCACGAAAAAGCACAATTTATTGAAATAGTTTTACCTGTTTCGTTCCTACCAACAAAATATTCGCAGTTAATGCTTTATGTATTATTGATTCGGCCATTCATTGGTCTACGAAATAAATACTTTTAATACATCTTACTAATATTATAAAGAGGAAAGGTTTGATTTTTTGTTTGTTTGTATGAATTGAATAGGCTCCGAAACTACTAGGCAGATTTGAAAAATTCTTTCACTGTTGGAAAGCTACATTCACCCAGAGTAACATAGGCTATATTTTATCCCGGTACGGGAAGTAGTTCCCCCGGGACGCGGGTGAAACCGCGTGACGGGCCGCTAGTTTGTAATAAATAACTTCGTCATAAGTGAGCTAATCAAGTTAGCTCATCCCCTAATTAATTCTGAATCTGTATTCTCATTTCGCGGTAGCGGATTCTGTTGACACGCGGTTTGTGCTCATCACATGACTCACGTCAGCTGTCAATAAGTCGTATACGTAAGCCAATTAATGACAACATGAGTTAATGATTTCATCCTATGACATGTTAGTTTAATCTTGTCTGTACGTTTCGCATAAGCTTGCTGATACTGTAAACTTTATTATTACTTGCCTTTTTACAGGACTTTCAAAGGTCAAGGAAAATGTGGACCACTTTTTTTATAAGGCCTATTCTGCATCGGACTAGACCGATTGTTTTTTTTTTACATTATTGATTATTTACATAAGTTGTTGATCTATTGACCGTCGTGACTGCTTTCTTTTAAATAAATGGAAGAAGTGCTAAAGGTTACTCTCGAGTTGAGTGACGCGATCATAGGTAAGGATCAATTTCGCGGCACAAGCACAATCGCATGCTTGTACAGCAAATTGCCCCAAATCAGTCGGGTTCTTATGAAACTTTGAATGGCCCAACTGCCTCCGACACGCGAGGAGCTGCCGGTAACAGACACGAAATGTCAGCGTGTAGGTACAGCAATGGAGTTGATGTGCTGTTCTAACAAATTGATATCTAACATTTAAGAGACTCGCTTGAAGGACTAATGTGCACGTTCCGGACCCGAATTTATTAAACTTATTTAAGTTAAGGCGCCAGGACTCCTAAGCAACCAAGACTTTCTTTGGGTCGATGCACCAATCTGGCCAACAAAGACACTTTAGGGATAATGCCTGTGACTTTCATTAATCCGGTTTTATGTCATGTCATTTGGGTACAGTTACGAGTTTTTATTTTTTGTTGTTTTTCTCCTTTCGTTCTCTAGAATTTATCTCCCTGCAAAAACTATCATATTTCTTCTGTTCTAAGACATATATTTAATAAAGAAAAATTGCTGTTCAATAAATCCCAATAGATTTCCGAACCTATTTCCTACGACATGAAAGGGTATATTAAAGATTCACTGTAATATTCAGATCAAGTTCGAGTTCGTGCCTGCCTGCAGTGTACCCAGTTATTGAGGTTAGACAGCTAACTCACATTTAAAGGTCCCAGGTCACAGCGACTCGACTGGTGGTACCGACGTGACTCGCGAACATGTTTTAGGGGCATGACACGGCCGTATGACGTGACATGAAATGTCAGGGTTGAGCTTGTTCCAAATATCAGGACGTCGTGCTCACCCTTTAAGTTGGTATTAGAAAGCATGATGTTAACATACAAGTAACGATCCTACCAATATTAATTATGAACGAATATGTTTGTGTTGAAATTTCAGCCTTAAGGTGAGACTCCACCAAAGCGGAGATGTGTTGAGCGAAGCGGGTGTTTTAAGCAGCTAACAGGATTTCGGCTTAAACACGTGACCATCTCATTATTGTCCTATTGGCTTCTTACGACACATCTCCGCTTCGCTTCTCTCACCTCCGCTTTGGTAGAGTCCAAGCCATAAGTACGTGTCGATATTTCAAATTGCAAAGGGTTGCACTGTACATATTTCAACGACGAGATGTGAAATCCCATACAAACCTCAGCCGATCTGGTCACGCAGAGAGAAGTCCAGCGGAGTGCATCTGAGAGCGCCGTGCGTGTCCGGCGTCCGGCACGCTTTCTAGCCGCTGCTGCCGTGACGCTGAAGACACGCTATTCGACAATTTGCGCTACAATCACCTACAGTACGAACTAAAGAAGTTGAACTGAAGTGTTATTATGGTAAGAGTGAGACAAACGAGCATGGGAGGCGTTTTTCTCAGTATCGTTATCCTGGGATCCACAATGGAGCAGATCTGGACACGCAAAAAGTTCAGCGGTTTGCATCTGAAAGCGCCGTGTGTCCAACGTCTAGATTTACACGCATTCTAGACTCTGCTGTAGTGCTGCCGTGACTCTAAAGACACGCTATTCGACAATTTGCGCTACAATCATCTACAGTACAAGCTGAATAGGTTAGCCAGACTGAAGAGACTTTTTTATTGTAAGAGGACGGCAAACGTGCATAGGATTCACCCAGGTGATAGTAATCAACGTTGCCAGTTTTCACATGGAATACATTTTCTCAGCTTTGCGCGAAACCCTTACCCCCTTCGATGCATACATATATATCTGAAAACTTTACTCACCTACAGAAAGAAAGTTAAAAAATTAGAAGTGTTCCCTAGATTAGATGACGGACAAACGGACTGTACAAGGGTCTTTTTAAATCTCTATGTAATAAACTAGGTACCTACTTGCATTGCCGTTCGTCTCTTGATAATGTAATAATATCATGAAACACACCTCATGCTCTGCCTGGTAATATCTGTAGGTTTATTAAAATTATAATGGTACGAGGGGCCAATAGTACCATTGACAGAACTAATTTTATTTCGCGTGCTTAAGCTACTTCACGGCTAATGCTGCTCGGACACGACAGCCGATCCCCGCCTTATGGCTGACGGAAATGAGGTTGTTCAGGCTCAAATGATAGTGTTTCTAGGCGTTTGGATTAAAGTAATCGTTAATTAAAGTTCATACAATAATTATCTATTCTCAGAAGTAAAATGTTCAATTTTTAAAGAGTACCTATTTCCGCATAAGTAGCCTGCGTAAAATATGTCTAGTACAATTCCTGAATTTTGCACTTCGTCTACAGTACATATCGTATTCTTTGCTGCATTAAACCATATTAGCTGACAAAATCCATTTGTTTTATTTCAATACAATGCTTATCTATTTACGTCATATACAACAATACGTGGAACATTAATTAGAAACACAATAATTTCCCAACCGGTTGCACAAAGTGACCACGAAAAAGCGCATTCGTTTTGGTGATTAACATTTAGGCCGGTTGAAATCGTCTGTTTCTTATCTGCATTGTGAAATAATGGGAGCAGTTCTTTATATTTAGCGTTCGTGAGGATAGTTGTAAATGCGACAGTGACGTGCTGCACGCGAGGGTCGGAAACCACCGTCGCGTGAGGTCTCTCCGCCGGCACGCGACGCGCTAAGTGATGAGCTCAGCAAACAGGCCGCATCGGAAATCAGAATGCACGGTTTCATACATATAAGGTCATTGGACAATGAACTAGTTCATCAGCATATTGACAAGTCAACGTAGACAATTATTCCGCCAAACGTTCAAAACAATCGTCAGGGCTGAAACTAGAATTAGAAATTGGAAGCTTCGTCCGCCAGACCTATAGTTTGGGATTAAATAACGTTTACATCATTCCAAGTTCGAGTATACTGTCATCATTATTACAGTATCGAGTAATGCAGTACGATATTATGTTTTTTTTAATTTATCAACCTTCTGTCACATAAAGAACTTCTTTATTTTCTCTTTTCATTAAATACAATTATAACATTACAAATCTGTTAATTGAAAAGGACAGGAATCCAGTTTTTACCATGACAATAAGTTTTTCCAGTTTCGCAAACATTTCACGCTGTTGTATTTTAAAAGTACGAAATAACTCATCTCCTTGCGTTCGGCCAGAAACTGTTATTAACCGGTACATTACCGTTACCGCTTTTACGCCAACACCGATTATGAGACCACCCGGCTCTTTAACACCTACATTGTTTATTTAGGTATCTGTTACACTTTTTATGACTCTATTATCTTCATTGACGTCATCGGGTTAAGAATTAAGACGTGCACAAACACAATACGCTTTTATGATATGATCTATTTCTCTTTCTCCTTATTGTTATTGTTATGGTGTAATATAATGCATGATGATCGACAAGGTTGTTCACTTGGAATAGTTCTATTTGGTTATGAAATATTTTCTGCAATTTCTTTATTTCCAAGTTCTTATACCTTTATTTACTGCTTAATATGTGTTTGTGTGAGTTGTACGGTAAATACTAAACATAGCATTTCTTTGTTTCAGGTAACCCGGAGGAAGTGCTTTGTCTGAGCCTCTTTATTCTTAGGCTCCTATTTCTCCTTTTTATTTAACCACCCTTTTCGCGTCCCCCTCGGATCCGTTCGGGTACGGGTTATTTTTAAGTCCGTACGCGTTGAGATTTCTATTCTCGCTCTTGGTCACGTGGCTTGGCAGATGCGAGGTAAATTACGGTTTTTTAAACTGTAAATTATGTTATTGAAATACTGCAATAGTTTGAAGTGTATTTTTAATAAAAAAAACAATTGCGATGTTTTTAAATATCGCCAGTTATTGAGAGACGAATAAATAATGCAACAGTCGTGTTCTCTTGTAATACGAGTAATATAAAATCTGTTTGTGTAAAATTTAATAGTTTAGTAGTGTTGCTCGCAATGGTCTAAAACTAATAAAATCCACCATAAGCGTCGACATAAAAACACAATTTGTTACGTGGAGGCATTACGAGCGCGACGTCACGTCACGTCCCAGCGCGGTCACGTTTCTTTTCGCTTCGCCAAACAGAGGTGTTTGCGGAGTCCAAAACTGGTCCCCCGAAGGTCGCCCACTCCGCTCGCGACGGCGACTCGTATGTTCCACAAAATCGGCTTAACTAAATTCAGCCGTTGTAAAAACAAGTTCTTATCTTGCGAAACGTGTACGGTTTCGGTAACATCTTGCGCTATGAATTTTAAACGATCACAGGGAAACGAGCGAATTTATTAGAACGAGTTATGTTAGTGATATTCTATTTTGAAACCAGTTAGATTCTAAATCTAAATAAAGTGCCAGGGATTTCATCATTCGCGTCGTCGGTTCGTTGGAGGGTTCTGAATCTTAGGTGAACCGTGGACCGGTCGCGCAAAAAGTGTTCTAAGAAAGAGCTAGGTTATAATTGTGGGAACCTTCGCACGGTCGAACTGCGGTGTGCCAACCACCCCAGCAGACACAGGTCGGCTGTTTTTTCACTTTCAGATTCCCATAACATAATGATGTTAATTACTTTTAATGGAGCTCTTATATTTATATCTAAATAGCTTTCTGTTTAATGTGGTGGATATAGAATATTGTTCTCAGACCATACATTTTTGCGATTAATGTTGAATCCTCATGTTGAAACTTATCATTATAAACGGAGCTGATTTCGACAGCTTTGTGTATTAATGTTATATTCTGTTTTCTGTAGGTATTCCAACACTAGACTTACTTAATTCGTAAAGGTGCTAAATCAAAATAAAAAATTGAAGAAAAATAAATTTTAATGGTCACTTTATTATTGAAGAAGGCAAAGCACATAGTTGCTTGTGTACCTTTGAAAAAACCTTACGATTTTACGGGTATATGATACTTATGACATAGACGTATAATATTCACACCTTCGTATTGTAAAACATGTTGATAAGAACTAATGCAATGTATTTAATTTCGACATGACCGTCATGAATAGAGTGACGTAAAGCTGGGAACAAACCAGTTGCAATTAAACCACTATTGTTGAGACAAAAAGTGGTCGTATTGGATTAAGCAGTTTGTTTGCACGTAAAAAATCGATTGGTTACGTTACGGCTGAATCATTAGAAGATGAGGTTTGTCTATTTTTATTTAAGTAAATTCCATTCCTATAATTGGACACTTGTTTTGAGAATCAATTAATCATAGCCAGCTTTAGTTGTATTTTAAATCTGTTTACTTCATGTGCACCTATTTATTAAAGCTTTTAATCGTCGTTTTAAATTGAAGGCGTAGTGCTATATTAAGTCTCTTGTACATAATAAGGGAACCTGGATTTGCTGCGTTTATATGTGCAATTGTTCAATATACGACAGCCAGAATACATAATTAGTTCGAAATTATTTTCATAGGACTTGAACTTAACACCAATAGGATCATACGCAGATGTAATCTCCTCATTTTTCTTTGTTCAGTAGGTATAACTGCGTGTGCAAATACCCACGCTAATGATTTCCTGGCTGGCGCTAGGCTGCACAATGGTCTCGGGAACTGCTTAACATTTAACGCGTGTTACGCACACGCAATCCGACACGTGAGAAATGTTCATTTAATGTCTAGTTTACGTTGCATCTTCAGTCATCGGTTAATTTTATAACACGTCTGTAAGAGTTGTTTTATTAAATTTAAATATTGCATTTGTAGCAGTTTAATAGTAGCTATTCATGTCATAGATAAGCAACTAAGCATCGATTAGACTAGGACCACTTCTTTTATTGGTGAAAGGATCGAATATTCCGATGATTAAAATTTTAAATGCAGTGCATCTTTAGTACATCACACGTTTAAGATATCAGCACAAACCTCAATCAGACATTGTATAGTGCTACTTTTATTGTAGCTCAGCCTTCTTTACTGTGCTACTGGTTAGAGGAGTACACTGATAAAATGACTTGTAGGTACTTCAGTAACATTACATATTACAAATTATTTACCAAACCACAAAAAGGTAGTGAAACGCATGACTGCAGCTAGTTTGTCTCTACCTGATGGTCACAATAACTTCACGCAAAGCAATTACCCAGTGATTGAAGAAGAGTAGGTAACCGACGTCACGCTTATTCTTGACCGTGCCTGTGACTGCGACGACCAATCGTCTGCAAATAATTACCAGCGGCCGTGACTGCCCAGGCCTTTGTTCTGATCTCAACAATCTGGCGATTATCTGTTTCGTAACACGTTAAATATAGCGCTCGGAAAGTGAATGAAATTTTGCAGTGATTGTCTAGTGCCCTAAATAAAACTAGCGAGGGGTAACACACACAAAAGTTCGGTTACGAGCGGTAAGATGGCGGCGCGTGACGTCACCGCGTGCGTTTCCTTTCGCGTCCGCGTCGCCTTCACCTTGACATTTGAATTTGATTCTCGAACGTGTCGCGCTCGCCTCGGACCGAAGCGTCCCATCCGCGACGCACATTGAATAATTAGAACTATTCGTGGACCGTTTATTCTGTGGTTTATTGCTGGCTTTATCGTTCTACACATCGCAAATCTAACACTAAAAGGTGTGTAAATTATAAAAAACGTAAACGTCGCAATGTTGACGTGACTGTTAATCCACTAAAATAAACGACAGTCGCAAAATTTAACTTTAAAGATGACTTCTTTTACTCCACGATGATTAACGTGAAACATACGTTCTAGAAGCAAATGTGTGCATAACAAAGTAATTATTAGCGACGAAAGATTTTTCCACCACTAGTGGCATTTACAAAAACAAGATCTGTAGGCGATGACCTCCCAATCAAAACGTGAACCTGTCTAATCTAAAAATACAAAATATTTATAAACTGTTGATACCGGTCGCGTCGTACGTAAACAACGTAACACTTGTTACTACGTACTAGTTTGACCGTAATTATCTCCCATTGATAACTCCGTGGTCTGCTGCTAGCGCCACCTAAACAAATTACAACGCGCTTTTTGCGCTCATAGTGCGAATACGAAGGTTTCCATTACGTAACCCATATCTTTAATTCTGTTCCAACTGCTAATGTTTAAAACTAAATAACATGTTACACTTATTGTAATGCAAAATGCAAAGGTAGGTTATTATTACGTATTACATTCTATTCACTGATTTGTTTAGACTTTAAAGTCGAGGTGAATTTACTGGTTACCCATACCGTTCTCTTTTTACTGCTTTACTTTCAGACTCACAATTTGTGAAAGCATTGATAGAATCATCTTAGTATCTAATTTCTAATTACAATAATACATGATACGTTATACAATTTAATGTTTTACTAAGAATTATCCAATATCTGAACTACTGTACTGGTTATGTGGGCAAATTCCGTATTGAGAAATTTAGATAATGTATCAGAAGAATTTCCCAACGGAACGTCGTGAATTGATTGTTTCACATGTGGGTCGATTACTAGATAAGTTCAAGTATCAAATACTGTATATCTTAGCCATAGATAATGTCCTACTATCACGAGACCGATGTGCGTGCGTATGTGTTCATCTTATCGATCGAACCATTTCTAGCTAATCTCATCATGCGCAAAGGCAGTAGGTGCTGTCATTTTTTTAAATAGATCTGTCAGAAACCTGATTGAAATGTAAGTGGAGGATTTGAATAGCCGTGGAATCCGTGTGAATTGTGTGATGTAATGAAGTACCTTCTTACATTCATTAAATACGCTGAGATTTTAGTATAATTTTCATCAAACTTAGTTAATCGCAAATTATCATTGTACAGAAATTGAGTATGAAAATAAATCACCCTAAGCACCACGTTGGGCGTCATACTTACTTTTCCATATTCGATTTGTTATCGCTCGCATTTTTTATCATTAAAATAATATTGCATGCATATTGTGTAAAATATTTGAACGTACCGGTGCGAAGTACAAAATATTTGTTTTCGATGCCTAGGTGTGATATACCGTTTGGACAAACAAGTGATAAGACTGATAAGGTGATACGAACTTATCATGTTGATATCCACTTACGCGTCTGAATTTTACTATATGTCAGAATTTTATTTATCGACTAATCTAGAAGTTTATGACATGTGTGTAAGGGCGGCCTATGGCTGTCAATCCATCATGATATCGCGTTTTAGACGTACAATATTAATAAATCAATACTACAAATGTAAACCCAGGGATAAATAAAGAGACATGGGACATCTTGACACAAGTCCTTCTGATAGGAGCCCTTCAAACTGCGCTGCTGTTCGATAGTAAAACAAAAACAACCTATTAATAAAAGCTTATTTATACAAAGCGCGATAAACTTTTAAACAGTGGTTATAATAGTAATGATAATACAGCCGCTATTAATGATTGACGTAACTCAGTTAATGATACTTGTTAAGATAACAGCAAAAAACATTGCATACTAAGACTCTTATCAACGTGAGAGATATAACAGTTAATTGGAATTAAACAAATCGATAGCCGCCCCATTATAAATTATTGATTTGTAAATACAAACCTTGTTTTAAAATTGATAACATTTGTTATATTTATAATTGTAAACAAGAGCAAAGTTAAGACGAATACATAATGATGTGCGTCACTAGTTCAATCACATATTATAGAAAAAAATTGTAAATAAAAAATATGGCCCTTGTAATGTGATGGGCACGAAGAGAAACTTATAATTCTGATGTTTTCTCTTGCTCTTCGATTAGATAGTGAACCTAATTTAACATTTCCTGATGGAGACAAAGGAACGAAAGTTTATCGCACTGTAAACGACGTCTTACGTAGGTATACATTACGTAATTAGTCGTAATATCTATTGACAAGAATGACATACACGGCAGAAACCTTATCCGCACGTACATAATAAACATCCGGCTACGAATCACATAGTGATTGCTTACTATGTTGTACATCTGTTTACACATTTTCGGTTGCAAAAAATGTTTCCATAGATAGTACGGACGTTGTAGCATATTTACCTTTCACATAAAAGTTAAGTTTTTTTTTGACAAAACTCAAATGGGTTCTAGTTTTGTTATTGATTCTAACGGCACTGAAATATAGAATAGCAGTGTAAATGAAAAAAAAAACATATATATGCACTTTATTATAAACATGTTTTGTTATGTCAAGGCAAGGGACAGGCGGACAGGCGTCGAAATAATACTTTGAACTGATCGAAATACATCAACAACTAATTGGGGACCGGCAGTAGGTAGGAATTCTTATTTTGCGTGTACCTTAATTAGTAAGTAAATAACAATTAGTCAGAGTACGGCCTAAAAGCAATGCTAGTATGTCCGATATCGCAGTGGAAAGTTCCTCGGTGCTCCGGCGTTGCGTGATAGCTTATCAGCCACGCGTTTCTGAAGTGACGAACTTCAACCACTTCAACTCCGTACTGTGACGGATTACGATGTAAAGTGTAAACAAAGCAAGGAGAGAACACGCCGTCGACCAATGTTTTGATAGTTTTTGGCGCTGGCGTAAATTGTTGGGGGTCATGGTTCAAGATCAATAATGTGAAACCATCTAACAACAGAATTAACGGTATAGGTTTGCGAATGTTGGAATATACTTGTGGGCTAATGTAACGGGGTGAAATAGAGATTAAATTTAGAAGTTCGAGTAACCAATATGGATGCCAATGGTTTCCGTCATTGATGTATCAATAACAAATAGTTTCAATTTAACACTTATTCTAACACTTAAACGAAATTAGGTTTCCTTCATAGTAATATGAATGATATACAATCCACCCCACACCAGGAACGTAAATCTTAAAGTTTAAAGATTTTCCATAAAATTATTTCATGTTTAGCCAGCTGGTGTACAAGTACAAACAATGGCGAATAAAGTAAAAAAATGCACAATAATTTACATAAAGACCTGTAGTCAAAGAAGTACGTGTATGAATGAGCAATCACTCAAAATATAATAGCTGCCCAAACCAGTAACAGTCGAATGGTTGAACTAAATGAATCCATTGTTCTTTTAAATTTTGTCGAGACTCAGTAAGGCTCTCGGAATTCTGTGTTTTCCTCATACTTTCGATAATTTACACATTTAGTTTAAAAGCCTAGGATTTATATTATCAGTCCTTTGTTTTGTTCCCCACGGTCAGAACTTCAGCGGAAACTGCAAATGTTTATAAATTGCTCTGAAAATTATGTAATGAATTCGTATTCATTATGCATGTGTATTATGTGATATGTGAAATATGTGTAGGTACTGCGTAGCGTAGTCTGCAAACAATATACTAGTAATTTCCACAGTTAACAAAAACTTCAAACTTTATTTATTTATGTTCAAACTATTATAATTTACATATATTATGGGACAGAATAATAGTTTTTTTTGTGGCATCTGTCCATTTATTTTTGTTATTTATTTGGTAAGGTGTTTTGGCTATCATAAAAAAATAATAAAGTGTACACAGTTTCCAATTAGTTTCTTGTGTGGGATGTAATTGCGATCCTACTATTATTATTATTATATGCCGCTCTTCTCGACCTTTATACTTGTCTACCAGTTTTGTGTTTTACTAATTAATAAAGTAGTAGTAGGAAGTAATAAAGAAATAAAGTATCTTTTACGACAAATATTTCTTATAAACTTAACTGGAAAAATTTAAATGCAAAAAGTTGAGTCTATTTGTTATCGGGTACCCACGAAAAACTGTATAGGTAGGTGCAATCCTTAAAATCTCTAATCTTCGTTTCTTTTTAGAAACCATTCTACACAAGTTTGGTGAGGTTTTCAGTCCTTTTATGGACAATGGTTTCGAAGATTAAATCGCTGATAGGTATTTGAATAAAACACTCTTTGAATTATAATCCTATTAAGACTATCAAAAACAATTGGGACCACCCACTCGGTGGGACCAAATGATTCAGCGAGACAATAATTTGATATTTTATAGTTCTGAGAACGTAGTAAGTGTGGTAGATTGTTTGGTATTGACTTAGCTGTATATTTATGCCGTGTTTGACATAGTCTTTCCCAGTATTCTGGTCTTATTACAATTTTGTTTTGTGAAGTAATTGCCCTATTCTGTGAACGGTCTTAAAGTTTCGCATCTTATGGTTACTTGTACTCGTACCATACATAATAATATGTCTTAATTATGTATGTATTTTCCATCGCACCTGTCAGCAGTGAGTCACGTATTTTAAATAATTATCACTGTTAGAATTTAATAGGTAAACCTTGGAATAAGTAATACGTGATCGGCACATAATTGCATCATTGAAAAACTGTTTCAACGTAAACAACACTTACGATATCATTGTTAGTAACCTGACACTGACAACGATACGTGTTCTGCGAAAAAGGCGGGTCTGATAGGCATACCACGAACCATGAGATCACACGCGTTGAGTAACAGTCGATTTGAACGCTTAGTCAACTGTGATAAGGTCGATGTTGTTTTAGGGCATCAAGCTCGGGTTTCGAAGCCCGACACCACGCCAGCTGTCTCAGTCAGCATGGCTGTCGATGTTTGCTAATTGTTGTCCTTGAGGCTTCGGTTAATATGAAAAATCCATCCCAACTCACACCCAAATAAAAACCAATCACACCCAAAGTTATACAGATGGTTTGCTATAGGGACAGGTGAATCTTGCTTACATTATTAATTGATCAACTTGAAAACACCATCAATATGATTCTCATGAAGTTGAGAATCAGTTAATTATCGCCTATTTCAAGCCTATGTTGAAATAGTTTTTACCATTCGTAAAAAAGCCTCTTCCGTCATGGAAAAGTTTGCTAAAGTCGGTTAATCCGAACGATTAATTTAAATGATTTATCAGTTAAGAAGTAAATCATTACTGTAAATTAGCAGAGTAAAATCGTGTTTGTTACGTAATTCAAAATAACCTATACTGCACATTATTATGTAACATGTGATTTGAATATGTGATTTAACATGTTCGGAAAACTGCGCACCACTTTGAAATGTGTTAACATGACACTCCTGCGCATTGATGCCGGCGATTACACCGATTACGTAACCTTACATAACAGTACCTACTGTTATTATATTACTATGTTTACCTCCTATGTGTTTGTCTAGACTTATGCGACATCCACTTACATAGATTTTAGCGATTACAAAAGTACTTGCAATTATTTATATGGGTAGAGTCCTAGAATGCAATATGTTTCAGCAGAAGAATACTTCAAACAGAAGCATAAGTATTTACTACAGATTCTGCTTATTCTAAATACAACAGTCTAACTAAGTGATCTTATTGGCATTGTAGTCTCTACCTAAGCTGTCATTAGAGTCAATCACATTGGACTAAAAGTTAGCTTGTCATTCAGTCAAACATTTACCAGGAGTGGACTGTGATATGCTGATGATAAAAATGATGATGATGATGATTTGTAAATTGAAATATGTTGTCGTAAGGAATACTAACCATAATCTTATTGTAGGAGAGATATATGCACGTAGTTCTCAAACATCGAAAAGTCTAACTAAGCCAAATGATGACATTAACAATGACTTTCACTATCTTGCCAATGATAATAAAGAAATAATATAATGTCACCATTAGTCGAGTTTTGTTTGAGAGGCAAGTTCATTCACGTCTCGAGAGCCGTGCCAAGATTTCGTGATGGGAGTTAGCCCGCAACCGCAATCTATTACGAGACGTGATGCTGATGCTGATAGGCATCGGAGTTCCCCAGGGGCAGACTTTGGGACCGGATGAATTATTGTAAAAGCTGTTTTGTGTTGTATTGAGTTTGAGGCGGTGATGCTTTCCGTCACCAATTGGTACAATCGTTTCGAAAACAACAGCTGCTTACGTTCTGTTTAACGAATGACACACATCCAAACTTAAGTATTTTGAAATGTTTCTTAATTCCTGAATATGTAGTTGCATATTGTAACTCTATTACGAGAAGTGACGCTGATTCTGATAGGCATCGGAGTTCCCCAGGGGCAGACTTTGCGACCGGATTATTGTAAAATACTGTTTTGTTGTACAGAGACAGTCATGCAGGGGTATTCGTTAGCCTACCCCGCAAGGCACTGGACTCGCGGGGTCAGTCGCGCACGCCGATTTTTGAATTGGCCGACTGACCCCGTTACTCGTACCACGGGGTCAGTTGGGGTATGACACCAATTGGTACAAACATGTGAAATACGTTTTGAAAACAACAGCTGCTCGTGTTCTGTTCCGCCGTATGACACACATCTACACTTTAATGTTTTAAAATGTTCCTATATTCGTGGGCATGCTGTTGCATATTGGGACTCTATTACGAGACGTGATGCTGATGGATATCGGAGTTCCCCAGGGGCAGACTTCGAGACCGTATGAATTATTTTAAAATACTGTTTTGTGTCTTATCAAGGCAGTGATGCACACCGACACCAATTGGTACCGACATGTGACAATTCTTACGAAAACAACAGCTGCTCTTGTTCATGTATCTTTTAAAACGTTTCTTTATTCGTGGATATGTTGTTTGTAAATTGGAACATTTGGAACGCTGTTATCACAAGTTATAGCAATCCACAAAAATTGTTGTTGACGTGTACCTATAAAATGTAGTACCTACCTACGTTCTTTTTAATCATGTTCACTACAAAATCGTGTGTATTTTATGTACCTAAGTACATGAACTACTATCAAACCTAATCAGTATGCATGTATAATTAAGTAACCTAAATAAAAAGGTGCGCTATTCCATACATCGATAAGGCTTAACCTTGAGTTACGAAAAGCCGCAAATATAGCAACTATCTGAACTTACGCAAATACGTTTTCCGCTCGACTATATCTAAGCAGACGGACAAAGGGCCGATTCATTGCGATAAGGTATCTAGTGTTGGTCGAGCAAACTTTCCGTTTCCAAGAGGATGTGATGTGTAGCCTGTGGGTAGGGTTACCAGATTTATTTTACGAAAAGTAAAGTATACGGTCCTCTCAACGGGGCGGGGTTTTACTATACGGTCGTGTCAGATTGCTGTCTTACCGAACTATGAAAGAGACGGAATAGGGAGTGCACCTGTACTTGTACAGTCACTTGTGCATAGGGTATTATTAAATTGAAGTCTGATTTTGTTTTTAAATAAACGGTAAATTTTTAAAACTTCAGGTTTTTTTTATGCTGAAAACACTACCTACCTACATATTTTGTATACTTTTTGTGTTTAACAGTAAAAAGTATTACGTAGTTGAAAATAGTACAGTTGGCAACCCTACCTGTGTGTGTGCAGGACGGACGAAGCTTATCACTTATCGCGACGTTCACACATTCGCGAGCTGCGGAGTGATTATGGTCACTGAATCGTTGGCACTAAAACTACTTCCCGATAGAAGGGAACTAGACTGGAACTGATGCAGGGAAACTATTATGTATTTTATTATTTAGTGAATTCTCTTTGTAAATGTAAAAACGTAAAGTTTCAAACAAGGTAGGATTGTGTTAGTAGGACTACACTTTCCCTTGCTTGAAGCGTTAAAGACAATACTTAGTTGTATTACCCATATATAATACCTGTGTATGTTTCAAGATTAATGTATGTACATACCTATTGTGGTTTCTGAGCATAACGACATGCACTTATTACAGGAACGAAGGTCAAAATTTAAATAGAGCGCATGGCACATTATGTATCTACCTACAAAAACTTGTTGGGTAATTAATACTTAAAAACTTCGGCAAATACTTTTTTCCTCTGTCCAGGACATAGCAAACATAGCATTCGGTAGGTACTTGTATATTAAATTATTAATTAATTTTATATTCGATGTCGATGGTAGCAATAATAACGTCACTATATTTTAGTACCAACAGAAACATTTTAAGTCACGCTTACGCATATTTGTACATAATGTTGCATTAAGAACTGCGCAATAAATACTAAGTTTTCCTCATAGTCATAACTAATCCTCATTAATTAATCGCAAGCGAAGGAAAAAGCCAACCTTTTCCCGCTTGTGCCAGCAAAACAGGCAAACCGCAAACTACCTAGGTTGACAGGTCATGACTTAAATAATTTCATTATAATACACTACTTCTGGTTCATAATACACATTATTATAGTAATCATACTTTTGTTGGTAGGTAAGGAGGATTCCCCAATAAAACTACCTACAAATAGGTGGAGAAACTATTCTCAACGTCATGTTAAGATTTGATTATTCAAATCAAGGGACTTAAGTTCTTGGCAAATCTGATTATACGTTATTACACATCAGATAATATTCCATCGTATAATATACCATCAAAATTATAAATAACTAGCCTTCCGTCACTGTCAACCAAAACAAGCACAGCACAAACCTACCACTAAATACAATGTAGTCATATACAAATCTGTCATACCAAGACGTTCCTAAGTGTCATAATTAGTTAACAACGTCCCTTGGCGCGTTGGACAGTGTCACTTCTGAATGTCGAGCAAGCCAAATAAATCATCAGTGCCCTAAATCTCACGATAACTTTTTTTTTGTAAATATCAGGTATGTATTTTTTTTTGAAAAAAAAGTTCTCCTTTAGATGTTTTCTTCCACCGTTAGCTAAGGAAACGGATATAAACTTCCTGTGGTTTTTACCCTATTGTCATGTTACTCATATCCATTTCGATTGATTTTATTTCTCGTAAATACACATTTGACACCATGGCACTATTTTCAAAATACTGCAAGGAGCCAAGGTCGACGTTGACATTTTGTGAACATAGTAGGTATACGACATTTATTTGTTTCACTGACAATTGCATGACTCAAGACAAAATCACCCTAACTGGGTTAATATTGACATCGACGAAGTTATGCTTTGAACAAGTGCGCTTATCCGGCAACTGGGACCACGATCCTAAGGGCGTAACGTAGGTAAGGTAATCAGGTCGTTACAATAAGAGAGCCGTGTGACCGTTCCTAGCAGTTCTCAAGGTCCAATTTTATTTATCCAAAGTATCTTACTGGCAGTTACACGACATTCATTTTGTTTTGTTGTTAAAAATGCAGCACACTTCTAAATCGACGAAGTTGTTATGAGAGCTTTGGCGCTTTCTAGTAGTACAACAAATAGTAAGGGCGTAACGTAATCAGGTCATTACATTGAGCTACTCTGATCGTTCCTGGCAATTCTCAAGGTCCAAGTGTATTGAGCCGAAGCCTCTCGCTGGCAGCGTTCACCCGGGCGGGAAGCGGGCCAAGGATCCGTCGACCGGGTCGGGCTCCGGTTATTGATCCCTGACCCGGCCCTCCGTCCGGATTCCGGCTGCACCCAGCTTCAAGGGATGCTGTTTGCTAGATGCCGCGACCTCACTGGGACCTAGTTATTTTGACGTATTAAAGAAGCGAACAAGGGCTGAACGCGTTGTTTAAATGTTTACCATGTGCTAGCAGTAAACCAATTGCAAAATAAAATAAAAATATCATTTATCGATCGATTTCATCAAATTAACCCAATGAATATTTTCAATTACTTATTGAAAACAATTATTGCGATAAAGAATACAATACCAATTATATTTGTAAGTACAATTTATTGATTCTTTTTTTTATGTCAGAGGCGGCAAACGAGCCTGCGGGTCGCCTGATGGTAAGCAACCACCGCCGCCCATGGACATCCGCGACACCAGAGGCATCGTTTATGTGTTGCCGGCCTTAACCCCATACCCTCCCCAACTGAGCTCTGGCAACCTTACTCACCAGCAGAAACATAGCACAACACTTACGAAGTGCTACTTCAATGCGGTCTTCTGTAAGGTGGAGGTACTACCCCAGACGAGCTTCGTTAAGATTTTATATCATGTGAAATACTTATAATGCCTAGACGTATATCCTTATGTGGTATTTTGCCCATAGTGTCAATCACCAAAAGCAACTTTTGCTGAATTCACTCTTTCAATACACTATCCTCAACTAAATAAACAAACTGGAATATGTATTCGTTCGCGGCCCACATGTTAACTCACAAAACTAACTGGAACGTTAATAAAAAATCCAAAGGTGGCCCCACAAGATCTTCTCACGGCACAACCCTCAACCCTTTACAATTAGCACATGTGCTTGGGAGAAGCAAGGATGTTCCCACGCGTGTGTGCGCCTAAACAAGCGCAACAGGTAGCGAAGTAGGCCAAGGACCCACATCACGCGCCCCTCTGGCTAGGGGTACCAATAAAAACAACACTATGTATGACATATGCCGACAGGCAATAATGAAATTGAGGCAGCGTCTTTTGTTTTCTGGAGACTGTAGGTAGTTTGAAGCAATATTAACATTTTTAACAGCAACAAATATCAACGTTGTAAAATTACTCATAGATTTTTTTTATACAGAAGCCTTTATTTACCTCCACTTTGATCGTGTTTTATTCTAAGCATCTAAACTGTTTAGTTTTTGATCCTGATTTGAAAGGTTCTATTTTCATCGAACATCACAAATGATGCCTTTGATTACAAAACAATATTTACGCTTCCAGTTTAATTTTTGATAAAAGTAGAGTCCCAGTACATCCCGACTATAGTACCTCCTGTGTAGTTAATTAATCATAAAGAGAAGCTGTCTCATTTCTGTTAAGACTCATGAAATTTATATAATAATTTATTTACATCGCTATCGTGACTAATAGGAATATAATTTGTGCGATGATTCACATCCACTCAGAATATCACATAACAACTTAAACAGACACTAGTTTAATGAATAGTCGTGTTACGTCGATAAGATCACAGATTTGCATGTTTTTATTATTCACTTATGTAAGCTTTTAGCTAACCGCTTACTCAGATGACCAAAAATATTCCATCGCCTCAGTGAGTAAGAAATCTCGTGATTGATGACACAAAACAATGCTTAACGAAGTAGTCATCATCAGATGCAAAACTCTAGGTATGAACACTGAACAGTTATTTGTACAGTATGAAAAAATGAAAAATTAATTTATTTCCACCAAAAGTTACAAGTTACTTATGAATAATAACAGAGCTATGATTACGTAAATTTACATGAACATTTGGATGGACTGGAGCCTAAGCTAGGAAAATCCTGTATTTCAGGACTCCAGGTCTCCCACCCGTGGCGAGAGACAGTGTACGAAATGGATACATAGTTATAAGGACGTGCTGTTGAGGAAGATGTAGTTATAACGGGAAAGACAAAGATGAGGATTATTATGGGTCTTTCATAATTACATATATATAAATATAAAAGTATTAACGTGTGTTTGTAAGTGTGTGTGCGTGTGTGTGTGTGCGTGTGTGTGTGCGTGTGTGCGTGTGTGCGTGTGTGTGTGTGTGTGTGTGTGTGTGTGTGTGTGTGTGTGTGTGTGTGTGTGTGTGTGTGTGTGGGTGTGTGTGTGCGCGCGCGCGCGTTACGTGTGTATGAGTGTGTGCGTGTGTGTGTGTATGTGTGAGAGAGAGCCTACAGACTCCGTAGGTACATATAAGATAATGTGAGTGTGAGTGACTTTGTGTATGGGTGAGTAGTTTCAAAATTCAGTGAGAAGATGGAATTAATTTAGAGTCGTAAGAAGTGACTCAGTGTCTATGTAACTTAATTTTGTTAAATAATCGGTTAGTGTACGCTTGCACTGGTACAGTGTTTTTGGGTAGATATCTAACATTGCATTAAGTTTGTTATATAAGTATTAGGATGACTTTTTAGGGTTCCGTAGCCAAAATGGCAAAAAAAAGGAACCCTTATAGATTCGTCATGTCTGTCTGTCTGTCTGTCTGTCTGTCTGTCTGTCCGCCAGTCTGTCACAGCCACTTTGTTCCGAAACTATAAGTACTATACTATTGAAACTTGGTGAGTAGATGTGTTCTGTGAACCGCAACAAGGTTTTCACACGAAAATAGGAAAAAAATAAAAAAATGGGGGTTCCCCATAGTTAGAACTGAAACTGAAAATATTTTTTTTCATTGAACATATACGTGTGGGGTATCTATGGATAGGTCTTTAAAAAATATATTCAGGTTTCTAAGCTCATTTTTTTCTTAAGTGAATACTTTGCGTGACAGACTCTTCCAAAGTGGAAAAAGTGTGTCCCCCCCCCCCTCTAACTTCTAAAGTAAGAGGATGATAAATCTGAAATAAATATATAATGTACATTACCATAAAAACTACCAACGAAAATTGGTTCGGACGAAATCTATTCAGTAGTTTTTTTAATACGTCAAAAATAGAATTTGTACGGAACCCTCAGTGCGGGAGTCCGACTCGCACTTGGCCAATTTTTAAGTTATAATATAACACTATGTGTTCGAAAACCGAAATCTACGCACACGGAGTCGTGGTAGGCCGTTAGTAATATATAAGCAGCAGGCCATTTACTCGTAGCTCAGCTTGTGGTGTGAGCCATCCGCTCCCACAATCTTCCGGTTAAGGTGTAGAGATAGCCTTCAGCCACCCAAGAGAAGTCCGATAAAAAAAAACTCATAGCTCAGAGCATCGCCACACCTTGATACCCTTCAGTCGTCAAGGCGTTTCGCGGAGAATTCCGTCCGGACAAAGACCGGGTCATTCCCGGTCACCAGGCCAAGGATAGGCCTCCTTGTACCTTGTGTGTCGATCTATTGGTGGATTCTAAATATTTTAATAGAAATACCTTTGTACTGCACAAGTCCTGTGAACTCCGTTATTAGAGAACGGGAATCCTATAACATTTTTGTACCTGTTTTCGACTAATGTGAATAAAGTGAGTTAACACACTCACTTCATAGCAACTACATTTATCAGTGTTGCTCTACTATATTTTGCATGTATTATACATATAAACATCCTTTAAGAATCACTCTATCTTTAAAAAAAAACGGAATTCGAATCCGCTGCATTTTTAAAGATCTTAACATAGGTAATAGGGAAAGACAGACGGTGGATAGCGACTGTGTTTTATACTACGAGTACCTATGTAGTGATAAGGAAACAAAGAGATAATTATCATAAAATCATGAGCAAATAAACAATGTTGTCTAAAAAATAAAGTTACCTAAACAAACAGATGTTAACTTTTTGTTGTGTTGGACCTGAACTGCGAGTTATTCTAAGCCATTTAAAAATACATCAACCTTTCTTATAACGTTTTAAAAGTTTTTTGCAGCTGACCTTTTAGCATAAATACTACGAGAAGCTGCTGAAAACATTTTTAAATATAAATCATAAATATTGCTTTTATTAAATAACTTTTAGATGCAATGAACAACCGTGCTATCTTTTAAAATGGATTATCATCATGACACACCTTCACGACTATCATATTAGCACCACTTGCTTACTTGCGTCAATCCAACTGTTTCTATCTGTCAATGCTATTCTCATTGAGGATCTAATTATTAGTTAACATCACTATGCTAATAGTCGGGTCATGGTCCACGTCCATTCAATCAAGTGAGATACATTTGGTATTTAATAAATATTTAAATAAATATACTAAAAAAACATACGATTTATATGTAATCTATGGAAGCAACGAATTAAACCAAAACTCAATTAAGTTGAAGATAAATTAAATGTTTTATTATGTGCCAATTTTAGTATAACTCATTGGCTCATTGCCTTTGTTTTGACTTACAATGGTTTGCAGTGATGATAAGTGATCCAATTCCTCTGTGATTCATAATTTGTACAATAAAGGACAAAATAAAATATGCATTATTCTTCGTATTCACGGAAAAGTACGTTGAGGTAAACGTTTATCTACCGGTAAAATTATCACAAATGTAACTCAGTTACCGCTTATCTATCTTAAAATTATTTGTAGACGGTGATAAACTGTTATCACTACTGTGGAACTATCAAAGGAGTGCTTACGATTTACGCTATCTGTCCCCCGTATTAAGGTCGAGTCAACGCACTTAATTTAGATTATCAAATAATAACGTTTACTGTATTAACAGAACAAAAACATACGATTATGAACTGAATGATACACTTAATATTTCACGTTTCTAAGTCACTTGCTACTTTACGGTAATACACTATCGCTTAATGCGTCAAAAACCTTATAAATTGTTTTGGAGTAATGTTTACTATCTGTAATGTCTGTAAAACACTTACAAATTAATTTGCCTCAAGCACACTACCACACCTCAATAACCATCTTTGTAACGAAAACATGATTTCAAATGATGGAAGCCTTTGCCCTGCAGTTGGACATTATAATAGGCTGATACTTTACTTTTTACTTTCCTTTTACTCTAAATCATTGTTTTGTGTCGAACAGGAATATTCAGTGTTACAACAGGATGAATTTGACAAGAGTTTGGCTTGAGCGGGGAGCGCTCACCCCACTGCTATCGACCGGCGCGCTCCGCCAATGCCTTCCTGGGCCGACGCAGCCTTGCACATGCACGCTGCGACGGCATACGCTCCATTAGCCGGGTTCGTTAAACCTATCAGCGGCGGTTGATTCATTGCCGCAGACTATCGCTGAACAAAGCGTGGCGGTGCAATGCCAAATTACCCTATGAAATGGCGCCCAACGTGGTAGTTACTGAGGTGATGAAATAATGTCTAAGTAACTTGTTCATTATATCGTATCTTGTCTATTAGTATAGTATTTTTTGTTACTATACTAATACATTTGTCAATATTAAAAATATCAGATACTTAAGTCGCAAACCAATGGTAGAGTCGATCTCACTGACATAGCTTTATCATGAATTTCCAACTAACACAAAACGCCTGCAGATCTCAAATAATACTGTAACTTTTCGAAATACAAAAATATAACCTTAAATATGGTAGGATAGGAAGCCCATTTCCTCATCGATTGATTCGTTTTGATATCATTAATCGCAATTCACGGTGTGGTTATAATAATAAACTTTTCATAGATTTGTCGTACATTTATGGCCTTTCGTTATTGGTCATCGTTATCGGGTGCCCAGTCTCCTATCCCGCAGGCAATGTTGACTGGCTGCCGGGGGGTGACTACACTCCGCCCAGATCAATGTGACGGCGCATGCGTCCTGCGCCGGTCAATAAAAATGGAGATTACACGTCACCCCGCCTTGCATCGTCTGGGGTAAATGACTCGCCGACGTTATCATAGGTCTTGAACGCTTTGTAAATATCTGCCAGAATTACTAAACAAACGCCGAATACTCCAACCTTACAATCCTTTTACAACATAAAAACATTGGTTACTTACTAGAGTTCTGTGATATTTTGCGTGCGCCGAACTGATTCCTTTGTCAAATGTCAGATAAGTTTAAATGTTAATGGTCGAGTTTATGCATTTGAAACAGGGTTGTAGGTAAAGTTCAAACGAAATAGAGCACTACCAATGAACTTTGTTTTGAGCGATGATTTCAACATTTCATTCATTGTTACAATATTGAATACCTAGTTTCAATGGAGTTACCCAACGTTTTTAGCAATAAAATAATACAAAAGTGGTCTGTATGATATTTAAATAATATAATATTAAAATGAATATGTCAATTTCAAACTACTTTTTTTTTTGTTCTCTACTTCTGATTAAGAATAGTTTCCAATATAAATAAATCACCGCACCGTTACGTCGAATATATTTTTTTTTCTATTGATCATAAGCATAACCAGAGATATACGGGCGCTCCATATCCGTAACCGAATCCGAAATAAAAGTTTCGGTTTATAGCGGATAGGGGCGAAGCCTAATTGAGACACGTTATATTATGCTGCTACTGAAGCACAAGGCGCCAAAGAACTTATAGATAAATGCGTGTTATTACCTACTTGTCGGTACTTTAGATTTGAAATTTCTTAAAAATAAATATTCGTAACCAAATTATCCGAAAGTAACGGATAAACACCGAAAGAAATCAATTCCATATTTGAAATGTCAAATCCATATCCCTGATCATAACAATACTTCTTGATGGAACCGCCCTTGCCGAATCAATAACCGAGACACGACTTATGTGGCTTACCCATCGCAGATCAGGGTTCGCTCGGCAAGATTGTGACGTCACCAATCGATGTCTGGCACAGCCCATTCCCAGGGCACGAAAATCTGATGCAACATATAGGTACCGTGTTCTCTTTTACGCAGAGGATTTGCTGTTCGTAGTAATTTCTATGTAGAGACAGACTCATTTACATATTTAATGGATGAACAGATTTTATAGGAACTAGATGGACAAGAAGTATTATCTATCAGTTAGGTATATCAGTTACATTTCTGCTAATATAAAAATAAATTAAATGTCAATGAGGCAATGACACATGGACCGTTAAAGTCAAGCAATACACGTTTAAAAATCGTAAAGCTTTATTTTAGCTTTGAATTTTTTTGCCAAACTGGTAACCATGTACTTAATACCATAAATTGTCTAACTCGTCCGATAGGTTTACCCGGGGTAGTGACGTCACCGATCGATACCGGGCCCCCCGCCCTGTCGCCGGGTGATGTAACAAGGTACATGCTCCGCTTATTGTCTGTCCCGGACTGTTTTATAACGATTCAAGGGTGCATAAGGTTACCGATGTACAAACAAAGCTCTTGTCAACATCCACGTAATATTACTCATAGTTGTAGGTGTATTTATGTAATCTAACTCGTGTTATATAATTAATACGATAAAATACGCTGCGTGCGAGATGAATTTATAGTTGACAACTAATCAACGATTAAAGCAGCCGCAAATTTATATTCTTTTTACTCTATCCAGTTCCTATCATTCTTAAAATGTACCATGCCTAATATTCTTAATATATCAATGCTGGCAATCGTTCTGCTATCTTTTCAATAAGATCATTTAAAAGTTGAACTGACATTTAAACCTCATGAACCTTCCTGCATCCACCATAAAAATAAATATCTAATTTTAAAAGATCAAACTTGTTTGTGTTGTTATTGGTACATTTCCGAGTGGTTAAACGTTTTTTATTTTATTATTTATAGGTAGGAAGAGAAGTTTTCCGTTCAGATACAATTGCGATATTACATGTTTTTTTATATTAGGTAGGTATTCTGGTTTATAATAAAAATACTCAACATGCAACTCTGCCGGAGCATTCTCGTCTCTGGCTTCCATGTTTATAAATATCACTTACCATTCAAGATCCAGTTTAACCAGTGCGAAACCAACACGTTTCAACTTTTCAAGGATTGGTGGAGGCCTTTATATTGATAATAACGAATATTATCAATATAGAGGAATATCAATTAAGTTAAAAATAGAATCTTTCATTAGAAACATAGGTAATTGAGGGCATTTCGTACTACACGTGCTCTTAAAAGTAAGTTTTGATACTTTAAAGGCAGAAGTTAAAAATCATATTGATTGCAGCAAATAATAGAGTTTGTATGATTTCCACGAACCATCGAAATCTCACTGGAAACTCGATTCGGCGCAGCGTATTCAACAATTTACACCCGCGCGAATCGTAATCCCCAACATTTCGAATGTTGTGAAGAGCAATATGTTAAAATGTGTTCGCTAGCACCGACAGTGATCTTGTTAATAATAGGTGCACGAAACGTAAATAAACATTGACACGTGTTATGGGTGCGGGCTCGCGCACGCGCCGTGCCGGCAGACGCATCGATTCACACCACCTCCCCTCAGGCGTACGTGATGACACTGTCTCCACCCAGGTTTCCTAGGTTTCCAGATTTTAAAACACGTCGCCGTTGATTTATTACTTACTGTCAAGAATTGTATCGACTGGACAGAATATCGACCTCACTCGACGAAATTATGCGACACGACCTAATTTATATAAAACCTGCGCTTAGCTTAGATTAAATTTTTTCTTTGTACTAAAAATTGTCTAGAAAAAAAGAACTTCCATGGCATTGTGCTCAAGTCCTGAAATATTATTGTTATTTAATTAATAAGTTTATGTGTGATTATGTTTTATTGATCGATCAAATTGTGATCTTTGTAAAAAATAAAACATGAAATCAAAATTTAAACGGATATGTAAATGAAACTTCCGACTTTTAAGTTTATTTTAGTAGCGCTTACAGTATAAGTGTGAACTTGGGAAACTAATTATGTAGAGCAAATTAATATAAGTACGATTTGTCAGTGACAAAAGGTTAATCAATTTTAAATTAAAGTTAAGTATAATTAATTATATCAATTAAAAGACCGGAACTTCCTCCGTTAAAATAATTTCAGTATTGACAAGGTCCTTTATACGAGAAGTGATTAATGCCGACATGCATGCAAGTGCCGCTTACCCGATCAATTTGCAAATTGATGTGGGAATAATAAATAGCGTTGAATTCAAAATAATTGCAATCACAGCAGATGACGTGCGTGTTGAGCTAAAACTAGATGTAAATAAACATGAACCGCACGTGCCTAGCATGAGTAGCGTCACTTTGAACCCTCGCGCAAGCGCCATCGCATTAATTGCTCCATCGATAAATCCAACTGAAATTTCTTCATGCCCGTAATGTGAATGCCCTTGACATAACATCATAAGCCACGTCAGACTTTACTATAGACTTTAATTACACATCATTTAACTTGGCAATATTTTTTGGCATGTCGCTAAGTCATAGTCGTACCCTATCTATTTGACAGGACTCAGAAATACATAAGTCTTGTAAAAGGTCTCGGTCGATTTGATTGGGATTACTACTCCGGTTTGCCTACTTGTTCATCCTGAATCAAATTAACTTAACGACACACCTTCATTCGTTTATACGTGAATAGGTAAAAGAAAATTCGATTACTTGATTGCGAATTTCAGCGCGCCGCTGTTTAAATTGGCGAAAAACCAAGACCAGCTTTGAAAAAGTTCGTTAACGGTAGAGTTGAAAATGGGAAGTCACGAATTAACTCATTGACGCCATAGGTAAAATCATAATTAGGGTATATTGATTTTGGTTTTTCTTATTTTGTCATTACACTCTTAGGTAGGTATGTACTTTATTAACCAAACTTCGGTTATAAAATTCGTTCTTAATAACTATAAAATGCACACAATTTTATTATCAGCTGCGCAATACCTAGTTCTTGCGAGAGAGTAGAGGCCCGCTTACTATCCACCGGTTCGTCATCCAAGTTTACCTGGCCGCATAACTGTTTTTTCTCAGATCCTCACTCGCATCGCATACAAAAAGCGATGAGCCGCCTGATCATTATTAAAGCAAAACAGAAACGAGCGGCAACATTGCGCAGCGGGTAGCAAAGCGACGTTGCCGCGCTGCACGCTCGGCTGACTCGTCACGTGACGTCACGTCTCAAGATGGCCGCCACACCGGTCGCGTCCCCCCGCTCCCGTCTCCCAACCGGATCCGTTCTCGTTACTGGTAGGTAATAATAATTTAGAATGCAGCCGGCCCGACCGAAAGGAAACCGAGCGAGAATAGATCGAAATTTAATGCATTGAATACCTACCTACGTCTATATAAAGTTCGCTCTAACTAAATTATTGGTAGGTACCTATACAACCACACATCAATTTACTTTCATTGAATTAATTAGGTAGGTAGGTAGGTACTAGGTACCTTCCTGCTGCTTACGAACGATTGCGGACCAAAAAGATGTGATAAAGGTTTTAATTAACGCGATAAACCTACCTTTGAAAATAAGGAGAAAAGAAGGTACTGAAATATTTTTAGAAGACACAAATTTTTGGGACTACTTTATTACCCAATTTCTACGAAACTACACAATAAATAAGCAAATTATAATTAGTGCTATATCTGGCAAGGCAGTGCAGTCGTATGGTTATTGTGCGATAAGCGCCCTGTGTGTGTCTCATCGAGCGGGTGTCGGCGCATCCGCGTCGCGGCTAACGGCTCGTCCCAGGCGCGTCGCGTCGCGCGTCTCCGTGGTCGCGGTGCGCGCGCTGACGTCACCGCTCGATAATGGCCGCCGCTACCCCGTCCCCGCGCCTGCCGCCGCCCGCCTCGCCCAACCGCTCAGTCTCTCTCGGACTCGCGCCCGAAGTGAATGCCTCGCATCTCGCGTCTCCAGTGCTCTACGATCACGAAACCGATGTGAAACTATTCAGTGATCCAGTGTAACATGGTGATAGTGTTTTTTGTTGAGAGTTAAATAAATCAGTGACAATTTTCAAGAGGAACGAAGACGGCCGATCTCTCGCGCTCCGTACTACGTCCGGCGGCGAGATGTCGGTGATGCAGAAGCGGCAGCACTGCTACCTGTGCGACTTGCCCCGCATGCCGTGGGCAATGTTGCACGAGTTTTCGGAGGCGGTGTGTCGCGGTTGCGTAAATTATGAGGGTGCAGATCGCATCGAGGTGGTGCTCGACACCGCCAGACAGTTGAAGCGCGCCCATGGCTTCCAAGAAGGTCGGGGTCCATCTCACACGAAAGGAGCGCATCGTGCGCCTTTAGAAGCCCACCAAAACGGTGCGGAGACAACTCCTCGGGGACAGCCCGCGCCGCCGGCACACCACGCTCCGGCAACTGGGTTTACATTACACCACACTAGGCCGACAGCAAGTGCTGGTCTCTTGGCGGAATACGGAGGTCGCCGAGAGGAGCACGACAGTCGTCGGCTAGCACATCTTCCTACACACCACCTGCCGACGCATGGTGGTGCGCGGCTAGCCCCTGGCCTGACACTCAAGCGGCCCCTGGACGATGACGATCACCAGAATCATCATGAACCAACCAAAAGGCTACTGGAAGAACATTCACGGCCACCGCTAACACGTGGTGATTCTCTGCCTGCAGTTTCAATGGGAAATACTACTTTTGCACCAGATCGTGTTTTCAAGCAGGAAAAACATCCTCTCCGCACCCCGTCCTTTGATGCATCGTCTTTCAAATCAAACGGTGAGCATTATTTTCATTGCAATAAATTACTAAAATGTAACTTATATAATTAATTTTTATTATTAAGTCGGTATAATCTCAAAACTTATCCAGTAAACAATTCGTCCGCGAAGCTGTAACAAACTCTGGCCTACAGTGTAGGCCAGAGTAAATGTCCGTTCTAAATTAAGTGTAGGCCCTAACCTTAATTTAGAACGGAAAATTATAATGTGGACATTCCGTAAACATGCTTCATACCAAATCACTTAGGGATTAGTCAACATTTATCAATGAATACCTAACGAGTAAATTAATTTGGTTGTTTGCCTCAAATTCTATCGCCTGTGCCTAATCGTAAGGAATAAAAGTAGGTCGGTTTTTTACTTTCCTATATTTTTAAACAAAGTCTTATATATAAATATTAAATTCATTGTTACCCTTCGAATATTCCAAATAATAAACGCATTATGTAATATCTCAGGAATTCTATTGTTTACCAATAACAATGTAGGTTAATATTATTTTAGGTTATTATTATTATTATATTTCAAAAACAGTTGGTTATTTAGAATCACGCGCAGCGATAACATGAGCGATAGGTAGGTAAGTCTAGCAACGTGAACGTGCTGTTGCGGATAATCGTGTATGTTTTGCGCAAGCGTCCGCCACGGGATTCATATCTAGGTAGATGCATTAACTCAGTCCATAAATATGAAACCGGTCCAACTGGTTGAGCGTTCTCGAAAGCGAGCCCGCGCCCGCGGCCTCTCGCAAGTCGCACACAACCTCGCTACGTACGTACACCCACGTAATGTAAACGCGGCACCACCGCGCCGTGAATGCATGCACGACACGGCGGTGTGGCAACGTCGCGTGACGACATTTTCGCTCGCGTACGTATGTAGGTAGGCCGTCGGGCGAAAAAATATAGCGCCTGCCTACGCTTGGCAGAGTCGCTCGACCACATTCCGCTGGCGTGTGTGTAGGGAGCGCGGCGGCCACGAGCTGCCGGCCAAAAAGGTCACCGAGCGTGACGTCACCACCGCCATATGGGCCGTGCCTTCCAACTGATCGCCACCCGATGCCCTTTCATACATACAATTTGTAAAGAATAATTCTCGCATCATGCATAATATCCGCTATAAAAAATGTCAACATGTGGAGTATATTTTTCAAGCAAGAACCAAATGAAAGAGCGAAAATCAACGAAAATAAATATCTACGTAATAAACAGTAAATGAGTAAAAACCTTTTGACATTCTGTACATTTGCAATATTAATTATGTGCCTAATTACATAGCAAGTGTCTGATTTCACTTGACTGAGAATTGAGATATAGAGTTAGTGCTAATTTTCAAATGTTTCACTGATGTTTTGATTATTGCAAAAGTAGGTATTTTAGCATCAGTTAATATTTCATAACATAGCAACGGCCGACTGTCAGCTCACACCGAGCCCACATACGGACGTTTGGCAACGTCGCGAAGCCGGGCTAATCGCGATACGAGTACGACTGGTTACACATTCGAGTGCGGCATTCGTATCAACTCAATTATACTTACTTACCTACCCGTCTAGTGGATGAGTTGGGCTGAGCTCGCTAGCGCCAGAGCCACGTCAAGTGACCACCCGGTGACACATTGCCGTACACTACGTAAGCGCGTATTAACACACAATGCTATTTATAAGACATTTTATGCGTGTGTGAACGTGTGTTTACTATCCGACGGTCCACCGCAAGCGATGTGTCATCCAGCATTGAATGTGGGATTATTCGTACAAATTAAAACGATATCGTCCGGCTGAATTGCAACGATCACGATCAAACAACCACTACACCGTGCCAGCTAATAAATACGTTAACTTGAACTAATTTTCACTTTTGTTTTTCTATTAGAGGTAGAGCAATGAAAGTGAAATGATCCTACGTGGTTCGTAAGAATGAATTAGTATTATAATGTGGAACTCTAAAACCAATCGTTGTTTCGCATCTTTAGTTTTATCATTTGGATTTATACCGACTTAGTTTTTAAATGTGTGATATGAAATTTAAGGTCTCGATATTTTTTCAGGCTACGGAAACAGTACGCCGCTGACGAATGGGTCTGCTAACTCGCCACTAGGCCGAGCGGCCGGGTCGCCGCCGGTGACCGGCGCAGGCGGTGTTGGCGGACCGACCGGCGCAGGCCCGTCCCCCATGGCGGCGCTCATGTCCGTCGCTGACACCTTGCCCCCGGGCTCGCCCCGGTCGGCCGGTGGCTCTCCACCACAACCACCCCCACAGCGGTCCAACAGCCGCTCAAGTCAACACTCGCCCAACTCCTCAGGTGCGCAAGGAATTTTATGGTCGTCTACCATTGATGTTTCATAATTACCTCGACTATTCTGACCTATGAAGATACTTGAATAATATTTATTAAACTTTGACAAATAAAGTGTCTTGGAGCAAAAGAAAAGGTTTAAGAGTTTTGATCAAAGACAAACTTTTTAAGAAATGATAAATTGATCGGCGAGTGAGGTCGTTCGGGATTGTTAAACATAATAATAATAATTCCTCTCGAGCGTTGCTCGAACGGGACTCGGCGTTTCCGTGCCGCCCACGGCAGGGCGCCCGACGACCGCCTCTCAGTTACGGTCTGCTCGGTTCGATTGCGAACGAATTAGACATGTTAGGAGCAGTAGGTCCCACCGGCAGACGGTAGCTAACGATGTCCTCCGATCGCAGGGTCGAACGGCGGGCGGCGGTCGTCGGGCTCGAGGCACGTGTCGTCGACGACGTCGGTGTCGTCGACGGAGGCCGGCGACGGCGCCGACGCGACCGCGCCAGCGCCCACGCCGCTCCTCAAGTGCACGCTCTGCCAGGAGCGCCTCGAGGACACACACTTCGTGCAGTGCCCCAGCCAACCGCATCACAAATTCTGCTTCCCCTGCTCCCGGGACTCGATCAAGCGACAGCAAGGATCCGAGGTTTGTTACTTTTCATTTTTCTGATGCAATACAATAATTTTGAATCGCTCAAACATAACAACGGCTCGGAGAAAATACAACTTCCTAAATCGTCACTTTCATTTTAGGTGTACTGTCCGAGCGGAGAGAAGTGCCCGCTGGCGAATTCGACGGTGCCGTGGGCGTTCATGCAGGGTGAGATCGCCACGATCCTCGGCGAGGAGTTCAAGCCGAAGAAGGAGCGGGAGACCTAGGGCAGCGCAGCGCCGCCCCGACTCTACCTCTTGTCCCTCTCGCTGTGAAGAGCGCGGGAGCGAAGCCGCGGCACGCGGCCGCACGCACAGCGGCTCCGCGGCGCAGGCCGGCGCCAGGCGCCAGCCGCCACACACCGACACTTGTATATAACTTGTAAATAGTCCATATGTTTAGTCCGCCCCGGGCGGGTGTCGGTCCCCGGGCGCGCCCCGACGCTCCTGGTCGCCAGGAAGGCTTTCGGTTCCGTCGCGTCGGGCGGCGTTGCTCGCGGGGTGTCGTGTCGATCTGATTCTTTGTCGGGAGTCGTCGTCGAGTTTCGAGGACTGTACGCTGCCTCGTGCAGGATTTCTTCGGATGCCATTTTCTTAGTTACCTTTAGGTCCCGAACCATAGTGAACTTGGCATTTATTTATGTGATTCTTATATACTGTACGAGTATTATACGATATACGATCATGACATAATTTTGTAGTCGAGGGTACTGATTGTAAAAACTTAGTTTCTGTCGCCGACGAGCGTCACCGTGTACAGACCTTAGCTCTATGTATATTTGTATTTATTGCATACGACGCGTACTAAATAATATTATTTTACAAGCGATTTATTCAGAGTGGCTCGAGTTCCGTTACTGTCTTACATTCGATGACAAAATTCGGCCTTCATAGTTATGTGTTTTTTAATTTATTCTGTGAGACGTAATGCGCTCTGTTGAGATTGGAAATGGTTCAAAATTGATATTTTGATAATTTAACTACATTTATATGGAGTTGATTTGAGTTGATTATTTTGTAAGGATAAGTTAATCTGTAAGCGCACGGGCTCGCGGGCAGCCCGCAGCCCGCGTGCAGTATTAGCGGGATCGCTTTGCATACGCTGGGAGCGTACCTAGTCATTTTGTGAAATGTCAAATTGTCAGAACCGCGACCACGCGGCCGTTATAGGAACTCTTAAAACTCGCTGCTATATTTGTATAAAGTGAAGTAATTATCATTATATAATTATCATTATATATGTCATAATGTTAAACAGTTCGTAGTGTGTGTCAATTTCGAAGGCTATCAGAAGACAGCCGAAGCTTGGGTTTTGCTTTTTGCATTTTTATGCCTTTGATTATTCCGAAGTGTTGAGTCTTGGGCTGTTGGTCCGTGCCGCGGGAGTCGGGCAGGTCTGCTCGCGACAGTGGCTCCCGCGGTTCAACACCGGACCCGTGCATTTTTTATGAGAATTATTTGAGTCTTCTACGATATTTCTTCGAATAGCGATTTTATATCTATAAGTCGAGACTTATTGTCTTTAAACAGTACATATTAGAACATTCAATTAAATTGATATGTCCATTATTTATTTTAGATATATCTTTGTGTACATATACGTACGTTGTATAAACAAATGTTGTAAATATTTTAGGTACCTAGCAAGGGACGACCACTATTCTCGATGACTTCTTATTCAGTATTAGTGGAGACTTTGAGCCTTATGTAGATGATTGTAACATTTTAAATTTTTCATTAAATTATCTTAATTGTGAATAAAAGATAATCATACTTATTTTCGACGTTAAATAAGTATTTTCTATGGAACTATCAATATATTTAATCACTTATTAATAGCTCGGATGTTTATGTTGTGGGTGCTGTCAGTCTTGCAGTGTGATGTTTTCTTTGAGCTGCGGAACTCGCCGGCAGCTGGTTTGTTGGACTCGCGTCGTTGTTTCTGATAGATTCGAAATTGATAGTAAGTATTATCAGTGGAAGCACCCGACACGGGTTTGTCAAATAAATTAGTTCTAGCCGTTATGGCAAAGATAAATAAGCACAAAGAGTGCATTTTTGATTTTCTTTGGTACATTAAATGTACGTTTATTTTGTATTTGTTACGTTAGACATGGCTAAAGTGTTTTTATATGTAATTTATCATTTTGTAATTAAAGCAGGGATATGACTAGTGTCAAGCATTTTGATTAACGAAAATCGATTAAGATAATTACATAAGCAGAACTTTCAACATTTTTCTAGTCTGATTACTGCAAATATTTTCTGTGATTTGTCTTTGTGGCAATACTTAAAAATAACTTTGTTTAATAAGGAATTTTAGCTGTATTTAAGATCGCCACAATGACAAATTTTAAATAAATGATGAATAAAATTTAGTGTACTCCAAGGGTGCGACTTAAGACCAGTTTTGTAAAATGTTGGTAAAATTAAGCAGACACGTTTAGCCGTGTTGACTTATTGTTCAGACGTACAATTAATGTGTCAAATTGTCATAGTCCGCCTTTACCCATAGGCTTGTTTGTAGAAGTCGAAAAGGAGTCGACATTGAAATGTATAATTTGAGACTTGTCTCTTTCTTACTGTAAGCAGCAGTGAAATGCTTCGTTTAAGACGTTAATGTACATGTTGGTGAAATACAATTGATGTGATTTTGTAATCTCGTAATTTTATTTTACTCTTATTACCAATTCCTACCTACACCTAATACCTATGAATCCTTTTATCAATAGGTAGCTCACAAAATAAACATTGAGCACGACCATGAAACTGTAAATGTGTTACATGACATATTATCTACTTCGTCGGATCATTAATAATATGGGTCACTCCCGTTGTCCCCACCAGGCCAGTTCCCACCAGTAGGGACAGCGAGACTTTAAAAAAACAATTTATAATTATTATCGTTGTCCCCACCGAGAATGCTGGTGGGGTCAACGGGAATTATAAATTTAGTTATAGATTCACCGTTTTCCCCACAGGACTGAAAGGCAAAATTAATTCTGCTCAATATGTCGTTAGTCGCAACGTCCACCTTGTGGGTAATTATCCCGTGATTTGACTTGAGTTTTGATATGCTATAAAAGATAGCTAGAGATTATTTCCTTTTTCAAATATAAACATCTGTCCACTACATAACGGAACATATGTTCTTCTACAACTGTTGGACAATCTTATGTAATATACTTATTTTAATTAGCTTACGAGTTCGACGACTTCTCGATAATACGAATAAAACCAATTACGTGTTTTCATGATAAATGTGAAGTCTATCCCATCTAAATAGAAGGAAATAATAATCCATTCTTGCATATATTGTAAATCATATCATTATGGACTGACTCTACCACTACACACATATTGCTTGTCAATTTATTTTAATGAAGAAAATGAAGTAACCTATATTATTTACCTACATATAATGCACCGTAGACCACTTTACTAAATGAAAGAAATATTCTAGGGGATAGCTAAACTAAAACTATTTCTCTTTGTGCCAAACAGTAGCCATGCGATTAATAATTTATCATTCAACTATCACGCAGAAAAACCGAACATAGTAATAAAATAAATAAATTTCTTAGAGTAACACAAATTGCCTAGCACCAAATTAAGCAAATTAAGAATAAATTTACATATATACTTAAATAGATACCTACATGTAACACCCAGACCAGGACAAATAGGCATGTCCATGCACACACATTTTGTCCTGTGCGGGGATCCTACCCGCGACCTCTTGGCCTATTACTCAACTTCTTGATATGATAGAACATCAGAATGATTGTTTAATTGTAAATGTTTGTTCTTCCTCAGACCGGAGCGGGGCAGCGGAGAGGATGCCCGAGCCCCTGTGCCTGACCAACAGATGAGGCTCGCCGAGCCACGGTACCCAGTCGATAGATATTTGGTGAGTACTTTTTAGGGTTCCGTAGCCAAAATGGCAAAAAAACGGAACCCTTATAGATTCGTCATGTCTGTCTGTCTGTCTGTCTGTCTGTCTGTCTGTCTGTCTGTCCGCCAGTCTGTCACAGCCACTTTTTTCCGAAACTATAAGTACTATACTATTGAAACTGGGTGAGTAGATGTATTCTGTGAACCGCAACAAGGTTTTTACACGAAAATAGAAAAAAAAATAAAAATAAGGGGTGTCCCCATAGTTAGAACTGAAACTGAAAATATTTTTTTTCATTAAACATATACGTGTGGGGTATCTATGGATAGGTCTTTAAAAATTAGATTGAGGTTTCTAAGCTCATTTTTTTCTTAAGTGAATACTTTGCGTGACAGACTCTTCCAAAGTGGAAAAAAGTGTGTCCCCCCCCCCTCTAACTTCTAAAGTAAGAGGGTGATAAATCTGAAATAAATTTATAATGTACATTACCATAAAAACTACCAACGAAAATTGTTTCGAACGAAATCTATTCAGTAGTTTTTTTAATACGTCAAAAATAGAATTTGTACGGAACCCTCAGTGCGGGAGTCCGACTCGCACTTGGCCAATTTTTTATTTTGTATGGCAGAGGCGGCAAACGAGGTAGCGGGTCGCCTGATGGTAAGCAATCACCGCCGCCCATGGACATCCGCGACACCTGAGGTATCGTTGATGTGTTGCCGGCCTTTTAAAAGAGGTGTGGGCCTCCGGCACACTCACAAACCAGACGAAACACAATAGTAGATACTATTATTTCACGCTGATGTTATGTGAGAGGGTGGTACTTCCCCATTCGTGCTGTGAAAGAGCATGGCTCTACCACTAGCAAAAAAAAAAGTACGCTGATTTATCTGCATATGAGTACTACATAGATTTATCTCTAGATCTAACAGAATTAATGAAAATCATACCGTCGTAATTTATTTGGCATAAAAATATTTCAAGTTATGCTACATGATGTTTATAATATATTTACAAATTATTAAATTTTGCTATTCACACTTATTGAAATGAATGTATTAAAATATTCCATCACTTAAATTGCAGGTTGAGAGCAGCAAAAAGATCGAAATGGTTAACATCATAGACGACGAGATTTGGAACCCAGAGCCAGCGTTAAGACCTGATGAGGAGATAATTCTGAGGAAACTCCATGACATGCTGCAGTCGACCGCTGACGACCTCAAGCTGCTCTCCGAGGAGCTGGCCAGCTTCCACCAGCCCAGGGTTCAGGTGAAGTCGCAGCCCACGCCGCTGGACGAAGAGTTCAATGAGAAGGTCCACATCGAGGAAGTCGTAAACGCCAAATTTCACGGTTACAAAATTGTTGACAAGTCGCAGCCAATTTCATCTGAGTCTAAACCAAAAAATGAAATGAACGAAACACTAATTAATAAACTTCACAAGACAAAGGTTGTAAACGCAGGTACACAGGTAAATCCAGATTCTTCTCTCAAAAAGTCATCAAATAAGAACTTGCAAATATCTCGAACCAAAGTGGTACAAATAAAACAAGATCATTCCAAAAACTCAAAAGAAGACTTGTTAAATAATGGGACATTAAGAAAAGATATTCCGAAAGTACATTACAATGAAATATCTTATAAGTATGATGATCCTAAACCTGAACTGAATAAAATAAATAAAATATTACACGTACAAAAGATGCCAGAAGTTAATATAAGAAGTGAATTGAAAGAACAAAAAGTTTTGCAGTTGGATATCATGCCAGAAGTTAAAGATGAAAATGCAACTTTAGCCAGTAACAAGAATGTGGGTGTTATGTCCGTCCAACATGAGGCTGTTGTTGAAACCAGCGCACACCCACCACCTAAAATGTGCAAACAGTATTCTAAATCAATACAAGAGTCACATAAACCACCGGTTAGAATAACTACAAAAATGTCCACATGTGATAGTAGTGAATCTACTTGTAACAACGTTAGTTCTGATGCTCAACATCGAATAAATTTGCATAAGCAACTGAAACACGTATTAAAAAATTCTCCTAAAAGTTCTGCGCGAAATGTCAAATATAAAAATATTGAAGAAAGAACGAAAAAAGACCAAGGGAAACGTCCAAATTCTAGCTTAGAAGAATGGAAGAGAAAGTTGAACGCTGTTTATGGTCAACCATCTAGTTCTAAAAATGTTTCTTCCACAAAAACCAAAAAAATGTCCCCTAAAAAATCTAATATTACCTATTCTAAACAAAAATCCAATATTTTAAACAATGCTGAATACATACCTTACTCACATCTGACTATTGGGGGAGCGCGTGCAAGTGACATCGAAAAAGAAATTTCCGAACTACCAAATAAAATGGACTTCCCACTTAGTCCAATATTAGACAAGATTTTAAGCAGCCGAGAGAATTCCTTTCATAATGATAGTCCAAAAAGACATAAAGATAGCCCAAAAGTTCTCACCACATCTGATGAGAATTTACTTCAGGAAGTTATAGATATTCAGAAAAAGGTAAATAAAACTGTGAAAAAAATTGAACAAGGCACGCAAGATGATTCCAATCATGAAAGCGAGAAGAGCGATAACCCTGAAGGAAACAGTTATGCTGATGATTTTGAAGACGAGAAGTCTGAGCATTCAGATTCTTGTGGATCAGTACTAAGTAAGAAATCTTCCGTAAGCCATAATAACTCAAGCAATGGACATAGTGTGGATAAGAGTGTTGAAGAAGGCAGACAAAGCGATATAGATAAGTCTGATCAAAATGCTTCTGAGACAAATATTCAAAACAGAACATATACGAAAGTACTGAATCTTTCCTTCAAGGATTCAGTAGATGTATTTGAATTTGTTCACTCTGTGGACACTCAAGAAACAGGCACACAGAGTAATTCCACTAACAAAAATTCTCTGAAAGAAACTCAAACATCTCCCAGGCATGAATTAACTGATGCGGCTATACAGCCTATACATAACGACTTATGGCCTTCAATTGATCCCAAAGGAGAGGTTGAAAATATGTTTCAATTAGAAAAAGAGTTTATAAAAAAGTTAATATTAGACGAGTATGGCGTCATAATTGAGAAAAATATTAACAAACCTTCTACTTCACATGATAAAGAAAGAGAGGACAGAAAGAATAATGTGTCATCATTTCAAAAAAACACGCAAACATCCCCCGCTCATGTAAAAAGTGTTATGACTTCCCCCACACGTACTAAGACAAGAACAACATCACCGTTTCGTCTATCATTGACCGTGGATCGCCAGACTAGTCCTTTGGTCCACGTAACCCAAGACGAGGAATTTAGAATTGAAATAGATAACGAAGTTGAGGATCTGGGAATATCTATTAACCTGTCGTCACCTCGGTTCAGCTTGCGCCTACCGCAGAATTCTCGTGAGGTTCTCTCCAATCTCGATAATCACAGCCCGGTTAAGATCGATCAGAAAGAATTCGGCCAGGAATCTAAAAGTTTTAGAAAACATGAGATAGTATCAAGTAGTAGCTCGAGCTCCATAGATGCTGATAATTCTTCAGAAATAAGTAGTTTAGGTGAAGTTAAGATGAAACTCAAAAAGAAGCTTAAAAAAAGTAGATTTTGTTTAGTATCCGAATCGAGTTCTTCATCACTGGTATCTCGTTATAGTTCCGATTTCGTTTCAGCTGATATCCTGCCGTTGAAAAGTGAGGGTGAGGTTAGTTTAGGCCAAGTAGTAAAGAAAGCAAGTAGACGCAAGCGTAAAGAGAGCGATGGTGAACTAGCTCTTTGAGTTACATAAGTTATATTTTTAATAGTATTTAATCGAAGAGAAACTATTTTATTCCCTCAGTGCCTTGAACAAAATATATGATGTGTTGAGAGCTTTTTAGGATGTTCGTGTTTGCCTACTTTTGTTGTTTACTCGCCTAAAGTACAAATCGGTTATCGCAATTTTATTTGTGATATATATTTAATTTTATTTTAAGTGTACAAATAATGTAATTGACTATATTTTTTATGATAATCTTAAGAATGTTTTGCAAGTAAATGCAGTAAATAATTACAACGTAAACTCTATCGTTTTATTTATACCTTGATGTACCTTTTAATTCTGATCAAGATTCCCAGTTGTCTGCGACATAATATCAAATGAGTTAAACTAAATTGCATTTTGACTCTCGGTCCATAGCGAAACGACTGAGAAATATATGTAAAGTTCAAATTTTCGCCACTGGGGACAAACGAAAATCTTTTTCCCACTCGTACGCAGAGGTGGCGACCAGAAGAATAAAGAAACTGTCTCCTTTGTTTGGTTCTCTAAAAGTAGATCGTGGGTTCAAATCCCGCTAGAAATAGCTTTGCGTGGTTTGCTTATGATATTTGCAGGCTTGAATCGCCTGATTGTCTGACCTGACAAGTTCCGTGCTTGGAAATAACGGAAGGCACGTTAAGTTGTCCCTTATTTTGAACCAAAAATTTCCTAATATTCCTTGTAAAGGTTGCGGAATCAGTCGAATGTAATATGACCTGCTTGGTCAAAACAAGATCATATTTGTTGCGATGGGATCCTTTCCGTTCATATATTCTGTCTAGCGTTTCTCGAGACAATAAAAATAGGTGTCCTGATAGGAGTTCTTCTTTAGTAGTACAGATTACTATAAACTAGGTCTAAACGTGTTAGATTAATGAATAAGTTGCCAGCCGCCATCCAGTCAGAAACGAAATTTAATAAATGGTTTAATAGATTAAAGGTATCAACAAACGTCTCGGTTAACCCTTTCCACGCCACGAGTTTTCGTCAAAAACGTTCACCACACGCCACCGCAATATAACTGGTTGATTAACTAGTGCTGACAATGTTGAGTATCGATATTATTAATTTGTAACAAATAAATCATTTGAAAAAAATATTTATAGTTATTTTTTAAGTTTCTTGGGTTTTATTTTATTACTAGCGGCCGCCCGCGACCCCGTCCGTAGTTTTTACGTGAAAGAGTAACAAACATCCATAAATCCATTCAGTAGTTTTTACGTGAAAGAGTAACAAACATCCATACATATAAACTTTGGCCTTTAGAATAGTAGTTATGATTTTAGTTACATGAAATAAAAATATCAATAATGACCGGTAAGTTTTTCTAATGTAAATACATCTACGTATTCCAATAATCCTCTAAAAAAAAAGAAAATTACAAACACTTTATTGTGTCAAACCATGGTTGCACCATTAGATTGGGACGCTTTATAGTACATATTATATTTTTTTATAACTTACCTGTTGATTATGTAAGAACACTTCAAATTCAACATCATCAGTTCCTTCTAAAATCCTAATCAACTCCTCTGCAGTGGTCATATTTCAATAAACATTAATTTATTAACGTAATAAATCTACACAGCAACGCAAAGCATAACACAGTAAATAACATAATTTTGCAGGGTACTTCCATAATTTATCGATATCTCCAACCCTCATTGTACAACACTAAATAAGTAGTTCTAGAAACATCTATCGCCTCTGACGTCACTTCCGTGTCTGATATATCAGACGTTGGCGTACGAGACTCATGCATGATCGTGTCGCTATAGTGTTGTGACATACTATGCAATTTACTGGATTTGATCATGAAACCCAGTATCAATCAAATCCACCAAATCAAATTTTGATGCAAAACATGTATCGAAAATAAAGCGTTTATCAATGTAAACGCTTTATTTTCGATTGCATTATTATCGAGTGGATTATACAGGTTTTTGTTTTGGGCATATTTTTTGCGTGTTACGAAATCTTACCAAGTTTAACCAATGTAAAACTTGGCAAGATTTCGTAACACACAAAAAATATGCCCAAAACAAAAACCTGTATAATTTTTACATTTTTGAATGTTTCTATTTTGAGGTACCAGATTTCTGGTTTTGGTAGGAACATTGAAATGGAACATCACTAATGGAACGCCAATGTCTGATATATCAGACGTTGGCGCAGAGGGTCCAAGTAAAAAAAAAATAGTATGAGTCGATTCAACACGGTTTTGTTTTTAATAATTTATCATTAAAATAACATTATAATACTTTATGAAATTGATATTTTTGATTAACTAAAGTATAAACAGTCTGAAAATTGTATGCATATGTCGTCACGTACTATAACGATAAGAAAAAATAGAGTTAAATTGGTTAGATATTTATGTCTGATATATAAGACGTTGGCGGCGAGGGCACGAAAGTTAAATGTCTGATATATCAGACGTTGGCGTGGTAAGGGTTAAAGAACTACAGCATGTACCAACACTTTGGCGTCGTCAAAACCTGCTGGTGGGCAGCTTGAGGAGTAAGAATCTAGAAGATTCATTATAAAAATTGGAATGAGAAATCGAGTTATAAGGTGCTAACTTACAACTGTTATAGGGTACCTACGTTTGGGCGATTTAATCTTTGCTTAATGAAATATTACACGTAACAATCATGCATACTTTTGAAAAATCGGCCAAGTGCGAGTCGGTCTCGCGCACTGAGATTATATAGGTATATATATACAGTGAAACCTGGTTAACTAAGACATCCAGGGACCAGCAATATTGTTTCACTTATAGAGGTATTCCACTTACCCAGTGTCTCAGATATCCAGGTATAAAAAAATATATGTCTCATTAACAGAGGGTTCCATTAACAGAGGTCAGAAAACAGGTTATTTCAGATATAGAGTTGCGATTATTAGAAAATTTGTTACGAAACATTCTAAATCAGCTTCAATCAAAGAAATATTATAAGGGGAACAAAAATATTCAAGCACAAGCGTGCGTATGTGTAACCACACGTATTGCAAAAATGAGAACTTAAAGTATAAATTATAAAAATCTGTCATTTTAGTTTGTCTTTTGGAAGTATTATCATCACATGTTTTTCAAAGTTACAAATTTTATTAAATATGATTTGGTCTCTACCTAATTGGTCCACTCATCGGAAAGGTTTTGTTACGAACTTGCTTAACCCAAGCTACTTAACAATGTTCAAGTTCAGGATATTCTGATAAACGTACACTTTTCAGTTTTCTAGAGCGATTTATTAATACGACCCTAAAACTGGAGACCATAAAAATTACGAAATTACTACGTTAGTGTAAGTGCGGAATTTGTGGGAATAATAAGAATAATTAAGCAAAGAAACAATACTTACACTATCTCAGTAACAGAGGTTTGTTGATATGAAATACACTCGCTGTCTTAGTAACAGAGGTAAATAAGAAAGATAAACCGAAAGAACGAATCCCAGATATAGAGGTCTGCTTCGTCTCACTAACAGAGGTAGGTGCAGCAGTGCCAAAGTGTTGGGACCTCAGATTGAGTACTGGATAAGGAGGTTTCTCACTTATCCAGGTCTCACTTAATCAGGTTTCACTGTATATATATATTTTTTTTCAGTTTTATCTTCCTCTTATTTTAAAAGTTAGAGGAGGGTCGGAGACCCTTTTACCACTTTGGAAGGGTCTGTCACGCAAAGTATTATAAGAAAAAAATTGGCCAAGTGCGAGTCGGACTCCCGCACTGAGGGTTCCGTACAAATTCTATTTTTGACGTATTGAAAAAACTACTGAATAGATTTCGTTCGAACTAATTTTCGTTGGTAGTTTTTATGGTAATGTACATTATATATTTATTTCAGTTTTGTCATCCTCTTATTTTAGAAGTTAGAGGGGGGGGACACACTTTTTTCCACTTTGGAAGGGTCTGTCACGCAAAGTATTCACTTTAGAAAAAAGTGATATTAGAAACCTTAACATAATTTTTAAAGACCTATTCATAGACACCCCACACGTATATGTTCAATGAAAAAAAATATTTCGAGTTTCAGTTCTGACTATGGGGACCCCCCGATTTTTTAATTATTTTTCTATTTTTGTGTGAAAACCTTGTTGCGGTTCACAGAATACATCTACTCACCAAGTTTCAACAGTATAGTACTTATAGTTTCGGAAAAAAGTGGCTGTGACAGACTGGCGGACAGACAGACAGACAGACAGACAGACATGACGAATCTATAAGGGCTCCGTTTTTTTGCCATTTTGGCTACGGAACCCTAAAAATGACATATATTCAATGAAAGAAAAAAAAACGAGTTTCAGTTCTGATGGGGACGCCCAATTGTTTTTATTTTTTTTATATTTTCGTGTGAAAACCTTAATGCGGCTCACAGAATACATCTACTCACCAAGTTTCAACAGTAAGTAAGTATAGTTCTTACAGTTTTGGAAAAAAAGTGGCTGTGACAGACTGGCGGACAGACAGACAGACAGATAATATGGCGAATCTATATGTAAGGGTTCCGTTTTTTGCAATTTAGCTACGGAACCCTAAAAATACGCGGGGTTTAGGGGGTTTAGGGGTTTTAGGGGGTAAAGTAAAAAATTGTAGTGAAGAGTTTAACAATGTTAATCTAAATTCGTGGACTCGAGTACTCGAGTACCACACTCATGGGTACTCGAGTACTCGAGTCCTTTAATCGGCACATCTCTATGACATTTGTTATGAATGAGTGAAATGACGTTTTTGTTTGATTGAATCGAAATAACAGAATGAAATATTGTGATAAATAAAAACAAAGCAAGAGTTCGCATCCTCCTTAAATCCGACCCGCGGATGTTTGTGCTGATAATTTCATATGTCGCAATGCTTGCAAATACCTAAACTAATTACATATCGTGTTATTTGCTTGGCGCTGCGCTGGTCTCGCCGGGCGCTCCATTTCAGTGCAAGTCAGTGGTGCTGTTAGCACGTTAGAAAAGCTTACGAGCTCGTCTCCATAAACATGAAACTTTATTTATTATTGTTTCTTTCAATAATAACATGGATTAACGATGTTAATTCAACCCCTAACTATGGCCTACCAGAGCAAATTCACTTGTCCTTTGGAGGTAAGTGGGCACTTAATTTGATTTTAAATTAGACCATTGTCTTATTTATAATATTTATTGATTGCTGTGTCAATATCTGTAGTCTTCTAATGGATTGCTTTAAAGTGAATGTTTTCTATGGTTCAAAAGATTCAGCTAAACAATCACTTAATTTTAAAAGTGACATGACACCCTTGCTACTAATTGTCTTAGCAATTTGAGCATCAATTAGCCATTAGAATGTTATTGTATAGAACTATTGAATACAGAAATCTTATCTGGTAGACTTCATTCAATATTGGAACAGGATTACAATTAAAACAAACCACTTACACCTAAAATACATAATGAGACTGTATGCAAGCATTGGTACTAAAGTAAATTAATTATCTATCAAATCATTTTGATTTTTATAGCCTCTATAAATTTTATCAAATGCTTTTAACATCGGAGTCAGTACACCAGACCATTCAATATTATGACTTTTACAGTTTGATAATAATGGCCTATGTAATTACATTAATGTAGGATTATTATCATTGTGCATATATTTTTGAGTTATTAATTGTTTACATGTTGAAGTGTAACTGATAAAACTACATCAGCTCGTTGATCATATATGTACCTAACATAATAGTAATGTAAAACTAATTTTAAAATACTCATATTTCCTAAATAAAAAATATTCACTTGTATATACTGTAAATGTTTAATTGACAAAGTCATTTTCTGAGCTTGTGTTTGTTTCAGGCAAAACAAATGACATAGTGGTAACATGGTCTACATTCAACAATACCGACTCAATTGTGCGCTACAAAACAAAAGATGGACAAGAGAAGGAAGCTGTTGGCTCAAGCGATTTGTTCGTTGATGGTGGTGCTATGAAACGGAGGCAGTGGATACATCGGACAACACTTAAAGATCTGAAGTTTGATACTCATTATGGTTAGTGTAATTTAGAAGTTTTCAGGGTACAGCAGTTTTTCCATATCTTTAATCAATTAATAAAATACTTATTATCATAAACTTAAAGAAATTATGACTAAATTCAGAAATGAAATCTTGGTAATACCTATATTTAAACCACTAATAACATGGGCTAATATTGTTGTTATCTTGGAGCCAAAGATAAGTTTATAGAACAGGAACACAGACATCAATGAGTGTCAAGTGAGATAATGATAAACTAGAATCTAGAACAAATTTGTACAGGCACTTTGTATTTAAGAAACTGGTGAAAGAAAAGAAGCAGAGAAATTTTTTGGGTAAAGGCCAAATCATTAAATTATAAGAGCGTTTCTCTTGTCAGCGAAGCAATCAACCAATGGGCATCGATAGATGGTTAAAAAAAAGTTATAATAAGACAGTTGGCCTTGCCCAAGTAATGAGCGGAGTGCTAAACATTGATTTTGCAGGCATATAACTGCAAACGGAAAACATTTCAAGTACATAAAAAAAAAAAATATAATAAGAACCTACCATATTTTTTGGTAACATTATATTTAAAAAAACTCTTTATTAATCTTTTAAACAAATTGAAATAATATGAAGAATTCAATGACAATGTTCAGCAAATGTATGTACCTACAGGAGAACATCAGCCTGTTCAAATATGTATGTAAAAAATCATCTACCAATTTTAGACTTTATGCCTATAAATTATGGTTTAATATCAGTTGAAGACTTTCAACACTTGGTAGTAGTCTGATTAGAATTTAGAATCACTGTTAAACAAAAACGTTAACTGTGCAAACAGAATAGTAAACCCTCATATCTTCATGGCATGTGTTCGTAGAGTACTACGTGGGGTGTGCCGAGCACGGCTGGTCGCAGCCGTACAGCTTCAAGACCCCACCTGCGGGGGAGGACTGGGTGGTACGCATCGCCATCTATGGGGACATGGGCGTCAACGGATCCATGGTAAGTTTTTAAAAATGGCACAATAGGTATATCTACTCTTCTAAACTAAACTACACTAATATAATGAAAGAGGAAAAATGAGTATTTTTGTATGTAACGAATAAACTCACAACGACAACAACAACGATAAAACTACTGGACCGATTTGAATAATTCTTTCATTGTTGGATAGCTACACTCTTCCCGGTGAACAAAGGATACTTTTGATCCCGGAAATGTGGGGTAAGGGATATTTAAAAAAAGAAATTACGCGCGGGTGAAACCGCGACGGAAGGCTAGTAAAAATATTTGTAACATTTTTTAAACAGTCGCACACTTAGGCACTGTTGTTGCTTTACAAAAGAAAATTGAATCTGAATCTTATCTTTCATTGCTCTATCATAAACTTTATACATTGAATTAGAATTTAGAATCCACAATAAGTACTCGTACGAGTATAATTAAATTACATTATCAGTAAGCTAACATAATAGGTCATCAAAGCAATAACAAATAGCTACCGTATTTGTGTTCAATGTAAATAATGGTTTGTTCATTAATCAAATGTATAACGTTGACGATCGTTTTCCATTTGAAAGTTATTAACAGCCAGTCACTATAATAACATGGCTTTTAATAAAAAATAGTTAAATGTCGTAATATCGAGCGTACGCCTATGACCTAGCAGAACCGAAAAACAAACGAGAACGCTATATTGAGAACAATGGATGATTAAATCAATGTGATGTACTGCTCGTACAGACATTACATTGATATGTACCTGTGTACTTATAAAAATATAGGAAAATATGATGATATGGTGATGTTTGATAACAAACAAAGGATACATAACGACTTCAATAGGCGATGTTATTATGTTTCTTAGTTGGTACCGCAGAACAGATGTTCTGTGGTTGGTATCCCTATATAATTGTTACAAGTTGCGATGTTATAGGGAGGCAAACAAACAAATGTGTCGCCTGATGGTAATTAACCACCGCTGCCCGTGTATATCAACATCCGCACAAGGATCGCAGATGCGTTGCCTGCCTTTATGGCCCCATGCTCTCCTTGACCGAGCTCTGGCGACCTTACCACCAGAAACATAGCCGTAGGCTGATAATTAGTATGGTTGTCCGTAGTCACTGCCGTTCCTCAAGAAAGACGTGGCTCAGGAGAAATACGACTTGATCCTCCATGTGGGCGACTTCGCGTACGACATGAACGAGCAGGAGGGCCGCGTGGGCGACCAGTTCATGAACATGCTGCAGCCGGTCGCCGCGCGCCTGCCCTACATGACCTGCCCCGGGAACCACGAGAGCGCCTAGTGAGTACAGCAGCTGGTACTGACGGACGTGTGGCGACATATCTGATAGAGACTTGATCACGTGGGCGACCAGTTCATGAACATGCTGCAGCCGGTCGCCGCGCGCCTGCCCTACATGACCTGCCCCGGGAACCACGAGAGCGCCTAGTGAGTACAGCAGCTGGTACTGACGGACGTGTGGCGACATATCTGATAGAGACTTGATCACGTGGGCGACCAGTTCATGAACATGCTGCAGCCGGTCGCCGCGCGCCTGCCCTACATGACCTGCCCCGGGAACCACGAGAGCGCCTAGTGAGTACAGCAGCTGGTACTGACGGACGTGTGGCGACATATCTGATAGAGACTTGATCACGTGGGCGACCAGTTCATGAACATGCTGCAGCCGGTCGCCGCGCGCCTGCCCTACATGACCTGCCCCGGGAACCACGAGAGCGCCTAGTGAGTACAGCAGCTGGTACTGACGGACGTGTGGCGACATATCTGATAGAGACTTGATCACGTGGGCGACCAGTTCATGAACATGCTGCAGCCGGTCGCCGCGCGCCTGCCCTACATGACCTGCCCCGGGAACCACGAGAGCGCCTAGTGAGTACAGCAGCTGGTACTGACGGACGTGTGGCGACATATCTGATAGAGACTTGATCACGTGGGCGACCAGTTCATGAACATGCTGCAGCCGGTCGCCGCGCGCCTGCCCTACATGACCTGCCCCGGGAACCACGAGAGCGCCTAGTGAGTACAGCAGCTGGTACTGACGGACGTGTGGCGACATATCTGATAGAGACTTGATCACGTGGGCGACCAGTTCATGAACATGCTGCAGCCGGTCGCCGCGCGCCTGCCCTACATGACCTGCCCCGGGAACCACGAGAGCGCCTAGTGAGTACAGCAGCTGGTACTGACGGACGTGTGGCGACATGTCTGACTGAGACTTGATCACGTGGGCGACCAGTTCATGAACATGCTGCAGCCGGTCGCCGCGCGCCTGCCCTACATGACCTGCCCCGGGAACCACGAGAGCGCCTAGTGAGTACAGCAGCTGGTACTGACGGACGTGTGGCGACATATCTGATAGAGACTTGATCACGTGGGCGACCAGTTCATGAACATGCTGCAGCCGGTCGCCGCGCGCCTGCCCTACATGACCTGCCCCGGGAACCACGAGAGCGCCTAGTGAGTACAGCAGCTGGTACTGACGGACGTGTGGCGACATATCTGATAGAGACTTGATCACGTGGGCGACCAGTTCATGAACATGCTGCAGCCGGTCGCCGCGCGCCTGCCCTACATGACCTGCCCCGGGAACCACGAGAGCGCCTAGTGAGTACAGCAGCTGGTACTGACGGACGTGTGGCGACATATCTGATAGAGACTTGATCACGTGGGCGACCAGTTCATGAACATGCTGCAGCCGGTCGCCGCGCGCCTGCCCTACATGACCTGCCCCGGGAACCACGAGAGCGCCTAGTGAGTACAGCAGCTGGTGCTGACGGACGTGTAGCGACACATCTGATAAACTTGATCTCCCACGTGGGCTACTTCGCCTACGACATGAACGAGGAGAATAGCCACGTGAGCGACCAGGGGCCCTAGCCAAGATGCCACTTTGTCTAATTCGCCATACGTTTTCGTCGCGACTTATATTGCCCTCCCGCACACGTACTATTGATATGAGCGGGATGGAGATATAAGTCGCTACGAAAGCGTCTGGCGAATTTGTTAAAGTGGCATCTTGGCTAGCCTACCTGTGAGTACTAGCAGATGTAGTGTAACAACAGCTTCCAGGGCCGTCTGCCACCTTTTAGGGTGCGTTTCCACATAAGCTGAGCTGCGCGGAGCTGAGCAGACGTGTAAAAATTGACCAATCAGAATCGGAGCGGAGATGAGATGTGTATTTTGAGCAATGTGATTAGTCAATTTTACACGTCTCTGCTCAGCTCCGCGCAGCTCAGCTTATGTGGAAACGCTCCCTTAAGGGCCACACACACTAGCCAGAAATTTATTCGTAAGCAGGTTTCCTACACGAGGGAAATATCGCAGTGTATTTGCACTACATGTTTTGTTTAGAGTGTCTGCCTCAGATGGACACCACGAATGAGAGTTGTAACAAAAAAACGAGAAAACGTTTCAAAGTCCACAGGCGTAGCCAGCGAAAAAGGTCGTTTGACTGACATAGCTATAGGATGAACATAAATGTGAAATAACTGGAGAGTACTACTTTGAGTCTTTAGCGTAGTTACTTATTAGTACCTAGTGTCTGACTCCCATATTAATATTTCCTGGAATAGATCGATATATCTGAAATAGTTGTTTACCGACTACGTTGCAGTATAAAGAAAATTTTCTATAACTTTTTACAGTAATTTCACGCACTACTCCTCCCGGTTCTCTATGCCGGGCCCGGAGTCGAACCTGTACTACAGTTTCGACGTGGGTCCGATCCACTTCGTGTCCATTTCGACGGAAGTGTACTACTTCACGCAGTACGGGCTCAAGCTGATTACCAATCAGTATGAGTGGCTGAAGAAGGATCTTACTATTGCTAACATGGATACCAACAGGTAATTGAAGCAAAAAGGGTTCCTCGATTTTATCTGACACATTTCTAAAATCAGGGGTTTTAGAAATGAGATCAACAAAGGCGGTGGTCCTCGAATAATCATGAAATTCGTGTGACTTACTTCATGGATTCGATGGATGGAGATGATGAATAAAAAAAAAATCCTCTAATAATACTTTCTAAGGCTTTGTCACGCCATGCATGAAAGACCATTATCAATCATCATCAGCCTATCGCAGTCCACTGCTGGACATAGGCCTCTCCTTGGGCTCTCCACTCAGCCCGATCTTCGGCGTCTGATGAAAGACCACTTCACAGATTTTTTAATTATTGTGCCGTATCTTATAAAAAAACAATCGATCGCAAAATGTGTTGGTAAGTGCATAACTCAACAACGCCTGGACCAATTTGGTCAATTCTTTTTTTAAATTATTCTTTTATGTCCA